>OZ025872.1:7927321-7947321 GCA_964019415.1 Ianthella basta | reverse complement strand
TGCTATAACGACAATCAAGTTTAAATTTAATCGTTGAACAACAGCGAATCAAACCGCCTGATAACCGGAAGTCAAGGAGTGATAACTAATAAAATGGCCATCAGCCGCGAACGAAAAAGCAGAAATGTAAGAATGCTCTTCAAAAACTGCAAGACGGGCGATTTCAACCCTTGGAGAGCACTTCTGGAGCCCCACTTTATAATCCCTGGCAGTTTGGTGGCATCCTGTGCAGTAGGTTTTGCCTGAATCACGAACAAACAAACAAACAAACAACAAACAAACAAACAACTGAATTATATATACGAGCAAGCGTGGCCTTTGGCCACGCTCGCTCAGTGTCACGTCTCCTAGTGGACAATGCAGGCCATCCATCACCTTTTGGATGATTTCAGCTGGGTGACACTGCCTGGGTATAGTGCTGATCTTGTTTACACTGACATTGGCCACTGTCATAACTTGCATGCATATATAGCTAGCTACACCTATATATACCAATGGGTGTTATAATCATTTAATATGAAAATCCGGCAAATGCTCACAAAACTTCCTAGGCAAGACTCTGTTGTTCAATTAGAAGGCTGACAATCTAGTGTGACATCATTAAACGGTGACGTTTTAGTGTGACGTCATACAATGTCATATGCACCCTAGTCGATCGAAAATATAGGGTTCATTTCGTGACGTCAGCTTTCGCACCTCAAAGACCCCTTTGAAACGGCTGGCAGGAAGAAAGGGCCGTCGCCCACGCTTCTCTTTGGCACCAATTGCCAGGAACTGTGTGCAAGCGCCAAGGGCGCCTCGGAATTTGGGGGTTACGCGAGCGTGACAGACTTTCTAGACGATTCTGAGTGCCTACTGCGCGAAGACAGTGAATCACTGGGCACTGGGAAGACACTCGGCCTTTGTGGAGGCAGAGACTTGGGGAAGTGTTCCGGGAAATGCTGCCGTAGTGCCAACAACGTACTCTTCAACCATTAGTCAAACGTGGGACGTTTCTACCCGGATGTGTATATGGTAAGCAGGAGAGCGCTCGAGCACAAGTTGGCCTGCCGCGAGTCAATGTGCTCGACTGGATAAAGTCTCTTCTGGGTTAACATTGTGCTGTGCTTGCCTGATACAGTGAAAGAAATAAACTCCCATCCTGCTCCAACTTGTGCCGTTCGACTAGCACCAACACTGTACTTGCATTCATAGTGGTCCCCCACTGCATGCCAATCAATGCTGGTGCCCGGTCCCCCTGACCTTCAGCAACTTGCGCTGGTGTTTTTTTCCTTCCTTCAACTAGTGCAAACACTCTATTTGCACTTGGAGTGGTTGCTCTCGGCAACTTGCACTGGTGGCCTTGTTCATAGAAGCACTGGCGCATATACTGCATGCGCAGATTGCAACTTGCACTGTGTGGTGGTGGTGGTGCTGCTGGTGGTGCTGGTGGTGTATATATAGCACAAACACTCTACCTGCACTCGGGGTAGTTACCTTTGTCAACTTTCACTGGTGGTCTTGGTCCTTATGTATGTATGTATAAACACTCTACCTGCACTCGTGGGGTGGTTACCCTTGGCAACTATATATATATATACATACAGTGCAAGTTGCAAAATACAAGGGTATTGAAGCCATAAAATAATGTCTTGTTGCTAAGATTGCTGCAAGCAAAGTGAAAGAGGAGCTGGCCTCCCTCCTGGCACCACGGCAGCTCGGGTTTGGCATCAAGGGGGGCGCAGAAGCAGCAGTCCACGCCGCTCGAATGTATGTCAGCGACCTTGACGACAACCACTGGATTGTGAAGTTGGACTTTAGGAATGCTTTCAACTCCTTGCGCAGGGACAAGATGTTGCTGGCTGTGCGTGAGTTGGCTCCAGCCTTGTACTCCTTTGTCCACTCTTCCTATTCCTCACCCTCCTCCCTCTTTTGGCATGACAGCATACTTCAGTCTGCAGAAGGGGTACAACAGGGAGACCCACTGGGTCCCCTTCTTTTCTGTCTGTCCATACACGACCTCTGCTCCCAGTTGAGGTCAGAGTTTAATGTATGGTACCTGGATGATGGCTCTGTTGGAGGCACATTGGAGGACATTAGCCATGACCTGGAGTTGGTACAGCGGGTGGGGTCAGATTTGGGCCTGCACTTGAACCGTCAAAAGTCGGAAGTGATCTGCACCAACCCAGCATCAGCTGTTCCCATTCTGTCAGCAATCCCAGGTGCCCAGGTACAGGATCCATCAAGTGCCACCTTGCTGGGCTCCCCCATTGGAGATGTCACCTCTATCACGTCTGTCATCAATGACAAGATTTACCATCTCACCACCATGGGTTCAAGACTTCAACACCTCTCCACACAGGACGCCCTCCTCCTTCTCCGCAACTCATTCGCCATCCCCAAACTACTCTACACCATCAGATCATCGCCCAGCTTCCTTTCCCCCAGCCTCCAGAGATATGATGAGATCCTCAGATCCATTGTCAGTCACATCACCAACATCAACCTAGATAAAACCGCCTGGACCCAGGCTTCGCTCCCGGTGAAGTCAGGTGGACTGGGTATTAGGAGCTCAGTGCAGCTAGCACCTTCTGCCTTCTTAGCCTCAGCGGCTGCCAGCTCTGACCTTACCCACCACATCCTGCCACCCCGCTTCCAGTCGACAGAGTTGCCCTATGTTGAAGATGCCACCAAGGTGTGGTCAATGGGTCAGGACCTTCCGCCCCCTTCTGGTCTTGCTTCCCACAGTCAGAAGGCATGGGATGCTCCCAAAGTTTCCGCCATTGCCGACACACTGCTGAAGGAAGCCCCAGACGCTGTGTCCCGCTCCCGCCTCTTGGCAGCTACAACAAAGGAGTCTGGCGCATGGCTGAATGCCCTTCCCGTCACATCCCTAGGATTGCGCATGGACAACAACACTGTTCGCATTGCAGTCGGACTCCGCCTAGGATCGCCCCTTTGTCGCCCCCACACCTGTCACCATTGTGGTGCACAAGTCGAAGGCACTGCCACCCACGGCCTCAGCTGCAAATGGAGCGAGGGTCGCCACCAGCGTCATGCTTCTGTCAATGAGATTGTCCACCACGCAATGTCTGCGGCCCATCTGTCATCCAGGCTGGAGCCAACTGGCCTCGTCCGCTCTGATGGCAAACGGCCCGATGGAGTCACTTTGGTACCCTGGAAGAGCGGTAGGCTCCTTGTGTGGGACTCCACCTGCCCGGACACATTTGCACCCTCCCACCTGCCAAGTGCTACCAGGGAAGCAGGTGCGGTGGCAGCTCATGCTGAGCGGTGCAAGCAGGAGAAGTACTCAGCCCTCGACCAGTGCTACACCTTCACACCGGTGGCCATTGAGACGGCAGGCCCTTTTGGGCCAGAGACTTTTTCATTCTTGAGAGAGCTGGGCTGCCGTCTCAAACAGGTCACTGGGGAAGCCAAGTCCTTCTCCTACCTGCAGCAACGCCTCTCCATCGTGGTGCAAAGGGGAAATGCTACCTCAGTGATGGGAACTATGGGGGGCTCCACCTCGCATTTTAATTTCTTTGATTGACTGGACTTATTCTTGAGGGGGCACCCCCCTCATCTGACTGCATATTTTTCTTTTATTCTATTTTTCTTTTACTCAGTTTATTTCTCAGGCAGTGCGCATGTGTGCCTATTGTATTATTTTGAGATCTGGCAAGATAAAAAATTTTTTAAAAAAATAAAAATAAAAAATAATGTTATATAATATAATATAATATAATGTTTTGGGACTTTGGGCACCCTGTGGCACAGACCATTGGTAAGATGTCAAACTTAAGGGAAATTTAACGATTTTAAATATGACAGGATTTTAATTAGGCCTTTGTTTACGTGCAAGGTGGCGCCAAATTGCAAATATAAAATGCCATAGCCCCATATCATTGCTATAGCACATATATACTGATAATGGGTGTTATAATAATTTAATATAAAAATCCGGCAAATGCTCACAAAACTTCCTAGGCAGGTGCAAGTGGTCGATAAGGCTGTGCATTCAGCAGGGATTAGTAATTAAAGACTCTGCTGTTCAATTAGAAGGCTATCAATCTAGTGTGACGTCATGGAACGGTGACGTTTTAGTGTGACGTCACGCAAACGTCGCACCCTAGTCGATCAAAAATATAGGGTTCGTTTCGCGACATCACCTTGCGCACCTCAAAGACCCCCTTGAAGCGGCTGGCAGGAAGAAAGGGCCGCCACGCACGCTTCTCTTTGGCACCCATTGCCAGGAACTGTGTGCAAGCGCCACGGGCGCCTCGGAATTTGGGGGTTACGTGAGCGTGACTGAGTTTCCACACGATTCTGAGTGCCTACTGCGTGAAGACAGCGAGTCACTGGGTACTGGGTAGACACACGGCCTCTGTGGAGGCACAGCCTTGAGGGAGTATTCTGAAAAACGCTGCCGTAGTGCCAACAACGTACTCTTCAACCATTAGTCAAACGTGGGACGCTTCCACCCGGACGCGTATTCAGTAAGCAGGAGAGGGCTCGCGCACAAGTTGGCCTGCCGCGAGTCAATGCACTCTACTGGATGAAGGCTCTTCTAGGTCAAGGCTGTGCTGTACTTGCCTAATTCACTGAGAAAAAATAAACTCCCACGGGACTCAGTGTATGTGCCTGTACACTACAGCTTTCCGTAGTGTGTATTGCACCATAGACTTTAGCTATGGTGGCATTTCACATGCATAAATATAGCCATATGGTGTGTGTGTATCTTGCATTTCTTCACTTACCCACTGGCACACATACCACTGAATGCAAGCTTTCTTACAAGTGCTCCATCACCATCACTGACTTCCACATTCACATATGGTGAGACAAATGGTGATAGGGTATTTGTACAGAATCCTGCCAAAGGCAAGCTAGCACGCAAGTGCACAACTGCCAGCATTGACTGCCACATACAAATACATGTACAGCAAACATCACCATACACCTATAATGTCACGTGCCCAAATATTATAATATTAATATTCAACCACTACATGCTACTATCCCATGGCACCCCTTCTATGACACCACTACCACCACCATGCACCATCATCACAGTGCAAGTTCAATCTGCGCATGCAGTAATACTGTATATGTGCAAGTGCTACTAGGAACAAGACCACCAGTGCAAGTTGCCAAGGGTAACCACCCTGAGTGCAGGTAGAGTGTTTGTGCTATATATACACCACCAGCACCACCAGCACCATCACCACCACCACCACCACACAGTGCAAGTTGCAATCTGCGCATGCATTATATGCGCCAGTGCTTCTAGGAACAAGGCCACCAGTGCAAGATGCCGAGAGTAACCACCCCGAGTGCAAGTAGAGTGTTTGCGCTAGTTGAAGGAAGGAAAAAACCACCAGCGCAAGTTGCTGAAGGTCAGGGAGACCGGGAACCAGCATCGATTGGCATGCAGTGGGGGACTACTATGACTGCAAGTACAGTGGTGGTGCTAGTCGAATGGCACAAGTTGGAGCAGGATGCAGCAACAGCTTTGCAACTTGCACTTTGGCACTATATATGAACCGTGTTCTGCCCAAGTGCAAGTTGCATACCTGTTGCTGCATCCTGCTCCAACTTGTGCCGTTCGACTAGCACCAACACTGTACTTGCACTCAGGGTGGTTACTCTCGACAACTTGCACTGGTGGCCTTGTTCCTAGAAGCACTGCCGCATATACTGCATGCGCAGATTGCAACTTGCACTGCGTGGTGGTGGTGGTGGTGGTGGTGGTATATATATATATATATATATATATATATATATATTCATAACATGAAGGCATACGAAAATGTCAATTTCAAAATAATATAGGGGCTGCTGCAGACAGCCCCTAAAAATACCCATGTACGGGTAACCAGAGCATTTCTCTCACACCAGAACATAACAGTATTACTAAACTTTTGCGCAAGTGCGCATCGTGCCTGGGAGACCCAAACTGAGAAGCGCAAGTGTCTAAGAGACGGCTGGCTGCGAGGCACCTGCACACTGCCAGAGCGGCCATGTTTGCGCTTACGTCATTGCGTCGTCCAATCAAATGCCTGCTTTTAATGCCACGCACAAGTCTACGAACGAACGCACAGACTGAAAAGGATTAAATGTATTAAGGTTAGATAATTTTACCTTAAGCATGTACTGACTGTGGTCAACATGTAAATATGTACATATAGTCTCTGTAAACCTTTTTTGTATTGCGTTATATGACATGTTTGCCATGCACTTGCCGTCAGCATGTGTACGTATATCAGTGCTCTATTCCATAGTGTTGTGTGAGTTTTACAGGAAGGATCTGGTTACTGAAGAAGAAGTGAATTTTGAACAAACAGACTGCAATTCAATTGTGTTGGAAGGTTGGTGAGGGTGGTCATGCAGCAGTGAACCAAGTGTAAAAGTAACAATGTAATCAACCAACTGTGACCAATTACAGTACTGCATTGTGTGGGCATGCTAACTTAATTTGTATCGACAAATTTATAGGCTGAGTTCATATACACATCTATTGGCTTAAGTGTTTGGAGGTAAAACGTTCCTGTGTGTATGAAAGTGGCTCAGTCTATATTATGTTTCAGTCTTTAGCAGCTGGTATAGGCTATCCTGGCCATGGTCGAAACTTCCTGCACCTGATTTGCATGATTGTCGTATGTATCATGTATATGTATCATCTATAATAAAATTATGTACATCCCTTGCTCTAGCTACATGTCATAGAATGATTTTCTTTATGGACAACTATATTTGTAACTGTGCTACTGGATAAGGATCTCTTATAATATATGCTTTGACAATAATTATATTTCCATTCCTTCTGCCTAATGCACCCCCACCATGTTCAGCCTCAAATGTTCTCCGAAGATACCAGGACATTTTTTTTGAAGTCATCAACCCCAAAACGTTCCTGTTGAGACTAAAACGCAAAGAAGTGATATCACAAGGCATTATCACACGTATCAATGCTGAAGTAAATGATAAAGAAGCCCAAGAGATTTTGTATGATCATTTGGTACGTCACGCTGACAGAGATAGTCTGATGAAGTATTGTGAGGTGATAATGGATGCAAGTGGTTATCCAAAGATGCAAGAGTTTGGAAGGAAGCTACAGAAAGAGCTGTCTTCAGAGGTTGGTCAAAATCTGTAGCTTGTAGCTAGCTATATAGTTAGCTATCTGTGTATAGCTATATATATATGTGTGGATCTTCTGCATGACTGTGTATATGTACGTACGTGCATTTGTGAATATTATGTTAATGTTGTGTGTATTATGTTGTATATAGGTGCTTCATGCTTGTGTGTGTAGCTATGCAGCTCTGAAAATATTGCCAAATTTACTTATATGTATAGCCAGTTGTATATAAGGATGTGGGTTTGCTACCTTGTTTGCTGACATGAGTTGCATGCAAAATATAGCTAGCTAGCTATGATTAACTGTGATCAACAGCCAAGTGCCCCCATCCGTATAGAGACACTGAACTGACACACACACACACACACATGTGCGCATGCAAGCATTCCATGGATTAAATCATCCTACTATTCATGTCCTTTTACTTTCATTCCTTATTATCTCTTTGTCCGATGCAGGGTCACTGACATAGCTAGCTGATGATGGCAGCCACGAGAAGCAATCCACCCTACCTAGCATAAGACAATGTTTGATTGCTGCATCACTATTGTAAACACATTGGTAGCTATATAGTTATAATTAAAATACTGGTTTCAGTTCTACATTATCATGAATAGTACCTAGTTAGCCATGACATTATCATTGTAGTAACATTTATAATTTTCATACTTATTAGGATGACTTTAAATTAGGAACTGGAATGAAGATGCTAGGCTGGGGTGATGGCTTAATCGCAAACTTGATCGACCACGTGCACTATATACTATTCATACTATGCATATTCTCGTACCTAGACCCATAGTATAATTATATACCCAATGCGCGCAGATGATCGCGATCGATTGATCTCCGCCGTTGCGCCGTCATTTGTCGCTGCAAAATGGCCGAGTCAGTGACAGGTTGTCCCTGTACATTGTGCACCGACGAGGAAAGACTGCATCTCGCTCCACTCCCTATTATAAGTACTCTTGAAGGGAACACTGTAGATATAAGGAGTCAGTCTTAAGGCATTATCCATGTCTGGTGGTATCAGTAAAGGAGCTGCAGGTCAATGGACTCGACGGTTATAGCTAGCTACCTAAATGTCCAGACCCCTTTGCCTCCATAGAGGAAAGCGTCACACACAAGATTAACTGGACCTAGCGAACGCGAGCTAGATACTAAGTAGGTGCAATATTCAGACTGACTAGGTAGAATGGCTATTACTTGTTCCCTTGTGTGTCACCCTGGTGTGTCACTGTACAGTCCTCAAGAGTCTACATATGGCAAATTATATCATCAATAGCGAAGAGTGCAGAAGGCCGGGTTTGGCTGAGAGGAGACCTCTGGAGTAACTGGCTTGGTCGGACTGTTGTACTGAAACTACCTGGCAGGATATAGCGCTGCAAACACTGGACCTGTTGGAGGAGCATCAAGGAGAGTGGTGGTATGGCAGTGTAGCCACTCCTATCTAGGTGTGTTCTGGTGTGGGGTCAGTGAAAGGAGCAGATCAGCCTCACCCGAGGGTGTTTTCACATTTGTGTGCATGTATGACTGCGGTCCGTTCTTGTCACTTGGTGCCAGTTCTGTATACAAGCTTGTGTAGACAGTCAAGTGTTGCCTTCAGAATCAAGTCATGTTATACGCCTGTCTTCAGAGTGACTGCACATGTGCACTCACACACACACACACACACACACACTGTAGACCTTTGGTAACAATTACGTACAAACTTTCATGGGATGTATAATTTGCAAATGCCCCTTACCCGAGGATTTTTAGTGATTTTATTTTTGCAAATGCCCACTAACTCGCAATATTTGTGAAGTATTGTGCCATGAAATTTTGTGCATATACAATATTTGCCTTGTTGTGTGTGCTCAGTCTGTGTATTAATGCCACTCTCCTGTACAGTGGTTACGGAGCTGTACCAGAGGGGTGGTGACTGAGGATGACTTGGAGAGAATGAACAGAGAAAGTGGGGAGCTGGTTTACAGGCTTGTTAGTGTCCAGTGCACCAAACACTCACAGGTGGCAACCAAATCAGCCAATGTGCTGGACAAGTTGGATACAGAGAAGAAGCAGACAAGTTGAGAGGTTGGTCAGGTAGTCAGCTTACTCACAGTGAACTCTACATAACACCTAAGCCAGCTTACCCTATACCAACCTTGACTATATAAATACAGTACAGTGGATCCTGTCTCAAAACTGCCAGCCTCCCTTGCCCCAAATAGCACTAACAATGACGCAACACAAAACACCTCTGCAATGCAGCCAACTATTCCTGTGTTGGAACCTGTCTCTAATGGTCATTCTGTAATGCAGCTACCTAACTGTAGTACTATTGTACACATCAGCCGGCTGCCCTGGCTACAACTACCTAACACACACACCAACACTGTACGGTGTACTGTGACTCTGCACTTAAGCCACATACAGTATGGGTAGGTGTCACCTTTGGGACTGACCTCTCTGCACTGTTTAAAGAGGTGCTGTGCCCTTTGTAGAGAGGTGCCCTTCACAAAGCTCCACTGTATCATAAGAGGACCAGTCTGTAGGATCTGGTCATTGTGGTGTTTGATCTATATTTACTATTTGATTATTATTGTAGCAAGTTCTGTAGTCTTTATATGCATGTGCACGCGACTTTTGTACACATGCGTATACAAGTGTTGTTGATTGATGAGTTGCCCTTGCCACATGAAAGTGTTCGCTCCTTCGTCCATCCTCGTCGTTGATCGTAATCCCCGGGCAACATTACAACTAGCGACGAAGGTGGGATAGTGTCATGGTGGCTTTTGGAAGAATTCAAGAGTTCAATGCGGACGCGGAGTCATTGTCAGCCTACGTGGAACGGGTGGAATTGTTCTTCCAAGCAAATGGAATCAAAGAAGAGAAAAAGGTACCAGTATTCCTTAGCTCCATAGGTAGCGCCACATATGGAACCTTACGCAATCTGTTGGCCCCTAGCAATCCAAAAGAAGTCTTTTAAACAGATCGTCAATGCCCCGAAGGGGCACTTTGAGCCAAAGCCTTTGATTATCGCGGAGAGGTTTCATTTCCATCGGCGTAACCAAGCGCCTGGAGAGTCTATTGCTGAGTACGTAGCCAAATTATGGCGGCTAGCCAGTAAGTGTGATTTCAGGGCATATCTGGAGGAAGCCCTACGCAATAGGCTAGTTTGTGACCTGCTCAGTGAACCCATCCAACGAGCCTTATTGTCCGAGGTGGATCTAGCCTTAAAGCATGCTGTGAAAGTAGCACAGGGCATGGAGGCAGCCCACAAAAATGCCCAAGCCTTGAAAGCCTCCGAGCTACCTGTTCACAGATTGGACCAGCCTACCCGTGTTACAGGGTCACATAGTTTTAGCAGTTTCAAACCTGCTGGTGTTTCCACGGCCGGAAAAGCTTGTTATTGTTGTGGGCACTCCGGGCATTTGCCCAATGATTGTCATTTAAGGATGTTACCTGCCACACTTGCGGAAAGAAAGGCCATATTGCTGTGGTATGCCGCTCTGCTAAGAGACATGCACAAGGAGTTTCTAGAGGACGAGGCCCTGGAAGAATTGCTCATTATGTGGACACTCAGCAGTTGCTCGAGGATGAGACCGCAGATGATTCTGAATTCCTCTACCTAATTGGCTCATCCTCCTCCTCCCCATATGAAGTGGTGCTGGAGATAAATGGGAAGCAGGTAAAAATGGAGATTGATACGGGGGCCGCAGTTTCCATCATTTCCAGCAAAACACAGCAAGCGCTTTTCTCAACTGCAACCCTATCAAATGCTTCATTGAAGCTTCGCAGTGTCACCTAAGAACCCGTACCTGTGTTGGGGCAGATGGTGGTACAGGTCAAGTATGGCGAGTATGTAGGTGAACATACTCTTTACGTGGTTGGGGGTAGTGCTCCATGCCTGTTGGGCTGTGATTGGCTCCATGATATTCGTCTCGATTTGTCCAGCATCCGGACATTGTCAGCTCACAACAGCTTGCTGACACTTTATCAGCTCAACCAGAAGTATGCAGAAGTTTTCCAACAGGAGCATGGCACGATAAAAGGATTCACTGCTAAGCTGCACTTGAAGGATGGTACTAAGCCTCAATTCTGCAGACCACGTTCAGTGCCATTTGCCATTAAGGAGGCAGTTGGCAGAGAAATCGATCGCCTAGTGGAGAATAGCACACTGCAGCAAGTGGAGTGCAGTGAATGGGCAGCTCCAATTGTGCCCGTGCCGAAAAAAGACGGCACAATTCGTATATGTGGAGATTTCAAAGTTACCGTCAACCCATACCTGAATGTGGATCAATACCCATTGCCCAAGCCCAGTGAGCTGTTTTCTTGCCTGACTGGTGTCAAGACGTTCACGAAATTGGATTTGTCTGCAGCATATCAGCAGATGGCACTGGATGAGGAATTGTCCAAACTTGTCACCATTAACACCCACAAAGGGCTATTTCGGTACTGCCTTTTGGTGTGGCATCAGCCCCTGCAGTGTTTCAACACACAATGGACATCATCCTTCAGGGCATTCCCCAGGTGATTTGTTACTTGGATGACATACTTATCGCGTGCAAGTCAGATGCTGAGCACTTGGCCAACCTGGAGGAAGTCCTGAAACGCTTCAAAGAGCAGGGCATTCGCCTGAACAAAGAGAAGTGCAAGTTTTCGAGTATACTGTAGAGTATCTGGGACACCAGGTGGATGCACAAGGGGTGTACACTTCCACACAGAAGTAGAAAGCTATCTCGAGGCACCGACACTAGACAATGTGCAGAAGCTTCACTCCTTTCTCGGCTTGATCAACTATTGCAGCAAGTTTCTCCCCAATTTGGTAACTATGTTGCATCCACTCTATGCAGTCCTGCAGGAGAGTCAGCCATGGAAGTGGTCGAGGGAATGCACTCAGGCATTTCAGAATGCCAAAAATGCCATCACAGAGGCGCCTGTATTGGTCCATTTTGACTCCAATCTGCCACTGTGGTTGGTAGGCGATGCTTTAGCTTATGGGGTAGGGGCTGTAATCTCACATGTATTACAGGATGGATCAGAGCATCCAATCGCATTTGCCTCGCGTACCTTGACAGCAAGTGAGCGAAATTACTCACAAGTAGAGTAAGAAGCTCTCGCTCATCTACGAAGTCTGCAAGTTTCACCAATATCTGTATGGCCGGCGGTTCACCTTGATCACTGATCATAAGCCTTTAACCACAATTTTGGGCCCAAGCATGGCATCCCAGCTCTGGCAGCAGCTCGTATGCAGCACTGGGCGTTGTTGCTGTCTGCATATTTGTATGACATTCTTTTCCGTCCTACAGGGGCGCATGGCAACGCAGATGGTCTGGAAAGTCAAATGCAGATCACCTCAGATGATGCTACTGTCTTCAACCTGGCCCAAATCCAGTCATTGCCTGTTCTCTCATCTGACCTGGAGACTGCCACTCGGAATGATCCACTGTTGAACAAAGTCCTACAATATGTGAGACAAGGTTGGCCACTACAGGTTCCAGAAGTGTTACATCCGTATTGGCTCAAGAGACATGAGCTCATGGTTGAAGGAGACACGTTGTTGTGGGGAGTTTGGGTAGAGGTGCCTAGCAAACTGCTCACGTGTGCTGGATGAGCTTCACCATGGGCACCCCGGAATCGTTTGAATGAAGGCCTTGGCTCGCAGCTGTGTGGTGGCCTGAGTTGGAGGGAGAAGTGGGAGAGTGAGCAAAAGCGCGCTCCACATGCCAAGCAGTCAAGATGCCCCCAGCCAAAGCGCCATGGCACCCATGGGTGTGGCCCACAGTACCATGGCAACGTATCCATCTAGATTTTGCAGGGGCCATTATGGGAAAGATGTTGGTGGTGGTAATTGACTCCCATTCCAAATGGCCAGAGATTATGGAAATGAATACGACAACTGCTGCCAAGACCATCACAGTGTTGCGGGAGATTTTTGCTTGCTATGGTCTACCTGAGCAAGTCGTGACTGACAACAGACCGCAGTTCACAGCGACTGAATTCAAACAGTTTCTGACAGCAAATGGAGCGAAGCACATCCTTTGCTCTCCATATCACCCTTCTTCTAATGGTGCAGCAGAGCGGCTAGTGCAAACTGTGAAGCAGACTCTCAAGGCTGGTTGCCAGAAGGGTGTATTGTTTGAGCAGGCATTGGCCTCCTTTTTGTTGCAGTATCGCACCACGCTGCATGCAACCACTGGAGTGTCTCCCAGCTCCTTGTTCCTAAATCGAAGCTTAAGTATCCGACTGGATTTGCTGAAACCTCAGATCGCAGCCAGGGTTCGAAGTAAGCAAGCAGACCAGAAGGCATATCATGATTCGCACAGTCGTGCAAGAAAATTTTCCATTGGACAGCCAGTCATGCATGGTCGAGAGGGACCTCAGTGGATTCTGGGTGTTGTCGCCAAGAAATTGGGGCCATTGTCATATTCCATTAGGGTGCAAGGCGGGCAACAGTGGAAGCGTCACTTGGATCACATTCGTGAAGGCCCTAGTTTGCCAAACAGTAACCCAGTGATGGAAACGAATGGCCCTGGGCATGATGATATCCTTTCCCCACTGCCAAGCTCCAGGCCAGAGGTTACCACAACTCAGCCCACAGGGGAGACAGAACAGAGTGCCTTGTCTGCTGACACAAGTGTGGCAGTGCGTTGATATCCAGATCGTGTTCGCCAGCCGCCCAATCATTGGGCCTGCTGACCATGTCTTAACTAAGGGTGGGTGAGATGTGGTGTTTGATCTATATTTACTATTTGTCAATGATTATTATTGTAGTAAGTTCTGTAGTCTTTATATGCATGTGCACGTGACTTTTGTATGTATGCGTATACAAGTGTTGTTGATTGATGAGTTGCCCTTGCCAAGTGAAAGTGTTTGCTCCTTCATCCATCCTCGTCCTTTTGCATACAATTGATCGCGATCCCCAGGCAACATTACAGTCATCACTTTATTTCAATTTTTTATTACAACAAATACAATATACTGAGCAACATACATGCAGTAATAGTAACATTTGATCTGTACATTGGGGGAGGAGTGAATGTGTTAAATTAGGATATGCAGGATCTGGTTGTACTGTTGTAGTAGTGGTAAATTGTAGATGTACACCATATATAGGTGTACGTACGTATGGGACATTCAGTACAGTATGAGTAACTACATACATATTGAAGTGCCCATCAGTGGCACTGAGTCTGCCAAGTACGAATGTAAAGCAGCTCTTGTTGTTGTGGTAACATATCTTATCTTGTTGGGCTGCAGATGGACTAAGCCAGTGCACACTACGACAATCAAACTAAATGTGGATCAGGTGGGCCATTGCCACAGACACAGACACACACACAGACACACACACACACACACACACACACACACACACACACACACACACACTCACACACACACACGTTCCTTCGATAGGGCTTCCACCCTGCTGAAAAGATTTATCTCACTGATTAGCAGTACAATTCAAAAAATATTTCCTAATTTCTTAAGCCTCCTCACTCCTTGTCCCTCTCCCCCTCCAGCTCCTGAGGGCCATCCTAATGCAGATGAGGATGAACTTCAACACCCAGCTCCAACAGGCTAAGTCTCCAGAGAGTCTGAAACAGGTAGGCAGGGCAGGACAGGGTGTGGACTGGCTGTGTTTTGCTTTTGACGTTCAACTATTCCCTAAGCTCCTCTCTACTCCTTTCACTCCCCCTCTCCTCAGGCGATGTTACTGGGCAAGCGGCTCACAAGCTGCCTCCTCAACACCTCCAGTCAACCAGAGCTAGCAGCTGCCGCCTCTCAAGACACCTTGGTGAAGACAGAGCGTGATGTGATGACCCTCCTCCAGGATGAGAGGATGCTGAGGTTGGAGGATGTGGCTCAACTCAATAGGTCATTCAACTTTCTCATGTTAAAAGTGATTGAGAACGGTGAAAAGAATGCACTATTTGGGTAAGTCCGGCTGTCTGTCAGTCTGTCCGTCTGTCAGTTTGTGTGTGTTTGTGTGTGTGTGTGTGTGTGTGGGTGGGTGGGTGGTTGGGTGGGTGGGTGCATGCGTGCGTGCGTGTGTGTGTTTGTGCATGCATGTGCGTGTGTTCTTGCATGTTTGTATGCTGTCAAGAAAAGTTTTAGTGAACTCGTCACAGTGTGTATGTATGCATTCCTCACCACCCACCCCTCAGTCTTTCGGAAGAAAACACACACGGACTGGTACCTCCATTATGACTCAAACCACCCGACCAGGGTCAAAAGAGGCATCATCCAGTGCCTGAGACACAGAGCGGAGAAGGTATGTGATGGCAGCACGCAATGGCCAGAGATTAGACACCTGAGACAGGTGTTCAAGGCCAATGATTATCCACATGCTGTGATGAAGAAGAACCTCAGAGTCCGACCAACACCTGCCAACTCCTCACAAACCAACCAGCCAGCCCCCAAGCTCCTGCTACTTCCGTATATCCCAGGACTCAGTGAGAAGATCGAGGGAGTGTGCCGACCATTAGGAGTGAAGACAGTCTGCAAGTCAAGGGGTACTCTCAGAAATTCCCTAGTGCGAGTAAAGCAGCCCAGAGAAGACAAGAAGAAGAAAGGTGTCATTTATGAATGACCATGCAAAGATTGTGAATGTCTTTACATTGGAGACAAGTAGAACACTTGAGAAGCGACTGAGTGAACACAAGAATGCAGTGAAGAAGCATGACACCAAGAATGGAATCGCAGTCCACTCCTGGGCAAACCAACACCAGGTGGACTGGGAAGCAGCCAAGACAAGAGAAGTGGAAGGGAACTACTGGAGAAGGTGAGTACTGGAAGCCCTGCACATCCACAGAGAGCAGCACACATCCAACCTGGACTGTGGTCTGGCCATCAATCCCTCCTGGCTACCTCTAGTGAACACACCCTCACCCCCTTGACAATCACTTTTCTCACCCTATGCTCATGACAGACAATCATTCTCCTAATTATTATTCTTACCTCTCTTCCCGCCATTTTCACTCCTCTCCCTTTTTTGACAGCCATTGACACACCCTCCTATTATTTATTAGAGTTGCGCCCTGCTAAGTTTTGTAACAGCTGAAGAAGATCTACGGGTTGAAACGTCCTGTCCCTTGAAGTGACTGCTGTGTTTATGCTCATCAATTTCTCTAAATCATCACATTTCACACAGCAATGAACCCTTATCATATCATACCTAATACATGCACTATGGTGTACGTAATGTTTTGAGAAGTATGGAACCTCTCTGACGGGTAATTAGTCAGCAGTTTGTGTGGATAGTCAACTAATGATTCTAATGCTGGCATCATGGTGTGTAGTAGCTTCAACGGTAGTTGACTGAAATTTGATGCTTGCATATATGTTCAGAAATCAGTCAAGCAATGGTCAAATGTATGTAGTTTAACACTTTTCAGCAGTACCTCTGTGTCAGTGTACTCCCTTGTCCGTCTCCTCTTTCCTCTCTAGTGCCTCTAGAAGCTGACATGTCTGCTCTCCCATATCCTTCCTCAAGTCAACGTTGACCAGCTTCTCCTCAATGTGCACCACTTCTTCACGGGCTACAACAACCGCACCACAGAGGGGCGGGTCCAAGATGACACACCCTTTCGCACTGTGAAGACCATCCTCTTCCACCTGGTCACCATCATGGGGGACAGCGTGAGTCCTTTGGTGCTCAGCTTGCTTAGAGCACTGGGTGTTTCTAATTGTGTGCAGTGGGGTTGGATTAGTGTTCAGCAGCTTCCCAATCTGTACTCTTCTGTGCACATGTGCACATATGCCCACTTGCGTACATGCACACACACACACACGCACACACACACACACACACACACACACACACACACACACACACACACACACACACACATAGGTCCTGGACCACCTGACCATGGTGGAGGACAGCCGACAGAGTGCCATGTACAAGTACCTCTGCAAGACCATTGCCAAGTAGAGGCTGAGTGGAGAGGGTGCATGCAGTACCACAGACCAAGACCTCACCTAAAGAGGGTGCCAGAGAGGTAAGAAGACTAGTGAAGATTGAGTGTGTGTGAAGGAGGTGTGTTTGGGTGTGTGTTGTTTTGTGTGTGCTGTGTGTTTGTTTTCGATCATTTGTGTGTGATCAGTGTGTATTGTGTGAACAGCGTGTGTCTAGCAAATGGCTGTGACAGCTAGTTTCTGATATCTTGTCTGTCACCTTTCATGTGTGCTATGCATGTCAGAGTAAATTTGACTGACCTGCCACGAACGTGTCTGTCTGTGTGTGTGCATGTATGTGCACATGTGTCTCAGTACATGAGTATGTATGCGTGTGTGCAATTGTATACTTTCATATACTCTACATCTGTCCCCACCCCCTCCCATTAGGCAGCCTCCCGAGTGCAGCCCAAGCGTCCACCTCAGCTGCTGTTGGTGAACATCCCTGATGAAGTGGCCACACCACTTGCTGACGCACTGGACAAGACAAGGGACTGGTCCCTGGAGACACAGCGAGAGGGTGGGGGAGGGGGGGTGGTGAAAAGGGCAGTAGACACGTATGTAGTGTTTGTAGTACAGCGAATTATTCTCTATAGAAAGCTGCTCTGAGACATACTGTACATACAAGTAGTTAGAGGTGTGTAGGATCCAGTATATTAACATAATACAAGGAGCAGTGGTTCCAAGGTGATGTGTGGAGTTGTGTTGAGACCTTGTGAATATTGTACATGATTGCTTTGAGGAGGAGTATTGGACACTCCCTCTGCCTCCTCTGCAAAGATTTTGCAATCATTTTACTCATTCCCCTCCCCCTCCAGGGATTCAGGGAGCTACATGCCTTGACTGAGAAGCACCCCTCCTTTGACTTGCATGCGTTTGTTGCCTCAAACACACTGCCCCACTACCAGAACTGGGTCAAGAGGGGACTGAAGGCAGTGGAGTATGAACAACAGTGCAGACACAGAACAAGAGTTAGTGTGACAGATCCAGACAGTCCACTCACTAGCAATGTTGGACATTATGTGTATACACCTAATGTGTGGGTGTGTCTGTGTGTATAGTGTCATAGGGCTGTTTCACTGACAGCCTCTTCTGGGCCTCTAGTCCTACTCCGATCTTGTTGCGTATTTTACTTGGTCCAGTATTGTGAGGGAAGGGGATGGCCCTATCCACGTGTATGCAATGATATTGGCATTGACTGACACAATGCTTAAGTGTAGCTGTTTACTGTACTCCTTGGAAAAGTGTTTCTGTCAATTTGTGCTCCACTTATTCTCATGTGTACTTGTATTCTGTTCTTTCCCTGCAGAGCCACTGGCTGAGAAGTTTCAGAATATGCTATACTCAGGTACGTTTGAAAAGTCCTGAGTGGCTAGGTAAGTCTGACATCATCCAAGTTCGTTCGCACTAGCCAAAATTTCACAAGTTATCTAGACGTTTCGGCAGCTTTCAGCCACCTTCACTGCCCTCCTAGAGTAGATTACTATTGGATCTCTACTGTTACTGCCTAACAAAATTCATTGACTGTTAAATTGTTACTTTAACGTTATTCATCGTCGCATCATCAACTGTCACCACATTTCATCACCTGTCACTAACATTTGTATATAAACTATAGGAGTGCTGTATTTTGTCATTCACTGATGAAGGTGGCTGAAAGCTGCCGAAACATCTGGATAACTTGTGAAATTTTGGCTAGTGTGAACGAACTTGGATGATATACTCAGGTATGTTTAAATGTTCAGGAAGAATCACTCAGTCCTTCCTCTCCACTTATCTCCCCTCTCATCCCTTCCACATGTACACATACTCACCCTTTTATAGTGTGACACACTTCCACCTCCACCTCCTATTGACAGCAGAAACTGTTAGTTGCTGTTACACCACTTGACTACAGAATGAGCTGTTGCTCTTTCCTCTATCACAGATGAACTGAAGGGCAGTTTGGCGAAGTACAAGGAGGAGAGGAAGCAGCTTGAAATGAGAGGGATGGTACCGACTCGGGTAAGGGAGGGCAGTGGTGGGAGGGGTGTGTGTGTGTGTGTGTGTGTGTGTGTGTGTGTGTGTGTGTGTGTGTGTGTGTGTGTGTGTGTGTGTGTGTGTGTGTGTGTGTGTGTGTGTGTGTGTGTGTGTGTGTGTGTGTGTGTGTGTGTGTGTGTGTGTGTGCATGTGTGTGCATGCGTGTATGTGTGTGTGTGTGCGTGTGTGTGTGTGTGTTCTGTGTGTGTTGTGATGAACAAACACACTAAGACATGGGTCCATGGATTATGTTCAATTCATTTTACAGAACATCCCTGCTGGAACTGATGCCTCCAAGGACAATCCTAGTGTTGCTCCAGACAGCAAACTAGCTAAAAAGGTACTGTATTTAAAGTAGCAGCTCCCTGCATGCAAGTGGTTAAGTCATAACACTTCTCATCACCCAATGTTCCCTCTCTGTACAAATACTCTCCTCAGGCTCGTAAGCCAGCTGCCCCTGGTAGTGAGAACTCTACCCCTGCTCCCGTCAACCCTCTCCCAGCTAGCAGCACCTCAGGTGGACAGGAAGGACAGGACATGAGCAAGTTCAACCTAGGGAGTCTCGTGCAGCGACTGAACGAACTCAAAGGTACAACTTAAACACCTTCACTGTCAGCCCTCACCACTTGCAGTGCACCATGTGTGCACACTTTTGGTTATGTAGTAAATTGAACCATATTGTATTGTGTGTCTCGTGTGTATGGTGAGCCCTTCTAGTTAATGGACACGTCACAGACACTTTCTTTACCACTGGTCCTCTTGTAGCTACATTACTGCATGTCTGTGTGATCACTCTGTGGTGTACGTATTTGACTGCCAATTTCTCTAGACAGTGATATGTGTAATTATTGTTTGATTGCTAAAGACAGGTTCTAAAAGTAGCTAATTATACCCAAAATGTGTCATGGGACTAACG
>OZ025872.1:7874821-7922321 GCA_964019415.1 Ianthella basta | reverse complement strand
ACTGGCTCACACCACTAGCCTTCCAGTTCAAGGGTTGACTGTGCGGGAGTTCGAGGGCAGGGCGGCCCAGAACTGGTCCACTGCCATCTTCAGCCTCCCAGAGTGGGTATTCAAGTTTGCTCTCAACTCGGTGACGGACACTCTTCCCCACAATGCCAACTTGTTCAGGTGGAAGAAGCTGTTCTCACCACGGTGCCAACTTTATGGAGAGGTACAGTCTCTAGCCCATGTTCTCAACTCCTGCCAGAAGGCCCTCAGTCTGCGACGCTACACCACCAGGCACGATGATGTGCTCAAGGTCATCTTTGACTTTTCCAAGCGCAACCTGACATTAGGAATGCAAGTCATAGCTGACCTACCAGGCCAGCAGTACACGTTCCCCCAAGACATCGCTCCCACGGACCTGCGCCCGGACATGGTTATCTGGGGAACTTCAGCTATCTACCTGGTAGAGCTGACGGTGCCTTTTGAGACCAACATTGCAGACGCTGCAGAGAGGAAGGTCCATCGATACCGGGACCTTGCAGCTGCCTGTGCTTGTTCCCGCCACACATCTATCATCACTCTCGAGGTCGGGTCGAGAGGCTTCCTGAGCACAGTGGGCTTTCAGCAGCTCTTCAAACTGCTACAAGCCAAAGCCAAAGACCGACAGAGCTTCGAGATTGACATAATTAAGCATGTGGTTGCATCGTCCTACGACATCTGGTGTAAACGGAACTGGTGTAGTTAAGTTTGCATGATCCTTTTTTTTTCTATCCTCTTGAACTCTGCTGCATGTTTATGTTTAAGCTTTTGTAACCCCTGTACATAGTTAGCCTCTGGTGTCTTAACCATACTGTGCAAGTTTATCGTCAGAACTTTCCTTTTTTGGCAGTGTTAAGATCACCTTAATGTCACTTTTCTGTTGTTGTATGCATGCTCTTTGACCAGTCTTTAGCACTGGTGTTTCGAATAATAATGATTGGTGACATTGACAAAAAAAGTGTGTGTGTGTGTGTGTGTGTGTGTGTGTGCGTGTGTGTGTGTGTGTGTGTTTGTGTGTGTGTGTGTGTGTGTGTGTGTGTGTGTGTGTGTGTGTGTGTGTGTGTGTGTGTGTGTGTGTGTGTGTGTGTGTGTGTGTGTGTGTGTGTGTGCTCAAGCCATACACACATGTCCATACAGTACTGCCCTATCACTGTACTATATCATCAAATCTTTTCTTTACTGTGATCATGACCAGTGTAGCCGTGGCAATGTGTCCAGTCTGATGAGTACTGTGAGGTGGCCATAGACACTGATGTCTGAACAAACATCAACAGCAGACCCTCTGAAGGAAGGTGAAGGAGAAGCTGTCACCAGAGGTTGGTTGGAGGTGTGTGTGTGTGTAAGACTGCCCTTCAGTATGAGTGTGTATGTGTAGTGGAAATATGGTGACACGACAGTTATGGGCTGCCTTGGGTGGTCTGATTAGACAGGTGTTCTTGTTTGGTAGTTTGTACACATGTCTATGTAGCTGGGGCAATAGGCACTGTCCTCATTAGAGAGGTGCCCTTATTTAAAAGGTCATTTTAACACATTTCTATGTGCCTGGGACAATGGGCACTGTCCTTGTTAGAGAGGTGCCCTTATTTTAGAGGTACTGTAGTTTTGTACACATCTCTATGACAGTACAACCTAATGATAATTGCCTTTGTGTGTGTATGGATCAGAGTTGATGTGCTGTCAAAGATACGTTACCAACACTTTTTACCTTTGTTGTCAGTGGAGTATTCGTTGATTGGTTGGAGAGACTGTGGACTGGGAATTGAGCTCATTCCGATGGATTGTGTGTGTGTGTGTTGTACGTGTGTGGGTGAGTCACTATGAGAAGACCTGAGTGCATAACGTTGTACGTGTGTGGGAGGTGGCTAATTCTTTACATGTTGCATGCATGCCCATGTATGTATATATTTGGGACAGTAGGTACTGTCCTCATTTGAGAGGTGCCCTTATTTCAGAGGTAGTTTTGTACACATCTCTAAATACGTAGTTGGGACAGTAGGCACTGTCCTCATTAGAGAGGTGCCCTTATTTCAGAGGTACTGTAGTTTTGTACACATCTCTATGTAGCTGGGACAGTAGGCACTGTCCTCACAGCGTAGACAAACGCTCACAGTAACCCACCAGCAGTGGAATGCTAACATGAGCTCACATGACCTACAACCCCTACATTTAATCTTATTCATGGTTTAGGAACTTAGTGGTGGACCTCTCTGAGCTTGTCATGAATCTCATTATGTAATCCCTCATGTCCACTCTAATTCCAGAGGCATCGGTTCGAAGTATACATAGCTCAGACTCTCCCCTTGCACTCGTGGTATCAGACGTCACGCTCATGACGCTTACTTAGGAATGTGCCCGGTTCAAAATGGTCTCCCTATCTTAATGTATTATAATATTATAGTCGGTAACCTACAACAGGAGGCTATGTACAGGGTGGTCCAGTTGGCATGCTGCTGCTGCTGCTGGGGACTCACATGATATGTCTTGGCTGCAGTGCAGTCATACACCTAAAGTGCCAGGTGACCCATAGCACCTATCATAAGATGAACATGGTGTCCACTCTTCACATTCATGAGATCAGTTAGTAAACAGTATGGCTATAGCTAGACTCACATTAATAATAGCTAAACTTATGAACTTATGCTATTTAGCATCTTACAGATGGCATGTTTCCAATGCCTTTCTGCTTTCGTGTGTGTGGGAGGGATGGTTGTATGTGTGTGTGTGTTTGTGTGTGTGACGTCATAAAAATGGCGGCCCGAAAGCGGGAAACGGCTCAAGTTAGGCTTCTTTTTATGTAGCTTTTCGCTCAGCAGGAATGGTTTGAGGACGTGTACAACACACCTCGGTGAAGAATGAGCGAGCTACGGAAGCCAGAAGATCAGCCGTCCATCGTTAGGAACAGCGGAAGTAGGGCGTTTCCCGCGGGCAAAGTAAGTGATCCACACCACACCACGCAAGCTCTTGGGGCTAATCTGAGGCCCGATCCGTCACTGTCAGACGTCAGTCAGAGCTGTGGGACCAGATACCATCTGCGACAAACGAACTCACGCACTCAATGATCAGATTATAGTAACTTGCCTAATGCCCGCATACCTGTGAATATGAAACAACAATCGTCAGATTCTGGCGATCTACGGAAGACATCATCTGTCTGCCCATTTTGCAGCAAGACTTTCAAAGTCTTAGGAAAACATCTACAGTACTGTAAGCCGAGAAAAGGTAGACCTTATGACGATTTCTTGGCAGTGAATAGCGGTAGTCAGCGTAAACTTACTAAACCAATGGCATCTCAACCAGTGCATAGTTTATGTCCTCATTGTAACCAGTCCTTCAGCAGATTAGACCTCCATCTTCGCAGGAATGCGTCATGCTCGACTAAGGCCAATAAGATGTTTGTTACAGCTGAGTCCCAGCAACAATCGCACAGTGGACAGATAACAGACACATGGTCTTACAATACTTTCCAAAAGTCTGAGTTTGAGCAAAGTAAATTACCAGCTTTTCATCTGAAACCAGCAATATCATTACCAAATTGTCAACAGAAGCATGAGTGGTTTGAGGTTAATCAGCACATTGAAGTTCACATTGCCCCACGTGTATATGCAGCCAATACAGTAGAGGAGAAGAATGCTATTCTATCAGCAGATTTGTACGATCACCTGGCACAAAAGTTTGGTACGGTTCCACCACATACAAAGAAAGTAGGGAGAAAGCCACACAACCGGACTATGAAAAAAGTGAGAGAGATGAAGAATAAGCTGAAACGAGATTTTAGAAATGCAAAGAAAAGGAATGCACCGAAAGAAGAATTAGCTGAATGCGCGAAGAGCTACCATCAATGCTTAAGAGAACTAAATAGACTTTTGAAAGAGACCAATGATTGAGGTGATGAAAGGAATGCAGCGAGTACTAGAAATAAGTTCAATCACAATTTTTGGAAGTTTACGAAAAATCTTCTAGACGATGAGAATGTTGAGACCACCCAACCTACATTCTCAAAGGAAGAAGCTCATAGCTATTTTAGCGTGTGTACTCATCATCCCCTCATGTCTTCGTTGATCCCCCATGGCTTCCGAGAGCCCCAGATCCAGGTGTTGTGTTTAACATAGCTGAATTTGAAGTGGAAGAGATTGAAGAGGCTGTTAGAAGATCTAGATCATCATCTACACTGAGTCCGCTAGATCAGATTGGCTATCGTGTCTTCAAGATGTGCCCAGCCATAGTTCCAATTCTTGTACATATTTTCAACACGGCTTGGTGTACTGGAACTATTCCAACATCATGGCAGGTGGCGGTGATCAAATTACTACCAAAGAGCACTAGTGCAAGTGATCCAGCCGACCCTTCACTTTTTCGACCTATAGCCCTGACATCGTGTATAGGCAAACTTTACACATCCATTCTAAAAAAGCGACTGATGGTTTTCATGACTGGCAACCACTACATTTTAGATGGAGTCCCTGGTTGTGTTGAACACCAGTTTAAACTGTGGTCAGCTCTAACAGATGCTCGTCGTAACCAACGGAATATACATGTTTGCTTGTTGGATATAGCTAATGCTTATGGCAGCATACATCATAACCTGATAGTTCATGCTCTACACCATTATCATCTCCCTGCGTATTTCATCCGCATTGTGAGCAGTCTTTATTCCAATCTTTGCGCGGTAGTATCCACACACCAATGGATATCAAATCCTTTTCATCTTCAGATTGGAGTTTATCAAAGTGACCCCCTATCTGCTGCCATTTTCAACGTTGTGATAAATCTACTGTTGGATACCATCCAATCCCAATGTCATCACATAGGGTATCGTTTCAGCAGCTCCTCAGTGGTCATTCCAGCCTTACAGTATGCCGATGACACTTGCCTTGATTCTAATAGTAAAGAGAATTGTCAGACCATGTTAGACGTTACACAACGTTGGTTAGAGTGGGCCTTAATGAAGGCAAAGGTGAACAAATGTGCAGCGGTGGCAATCACAGGTCAAACAGGCAGGGTATATGACCCAAAACTGGCAATGGCTGGGGAACCCTTAACTTTTCTAGCAGACAAAGCTGTCAAATTTCTTGGCCTTCCCATTACCACACGTTTTGACAGTGAAGAGATTAAATCTAACTTGATGTCTAAGCTAGAAAGATACCTCACTCGGGTTCATGAAGCATCCCTTACCAGACAACAGAAGTTACGCATCTACAAAGAAGCTCTGATCCCTCGTCTTAACTGGCTACTAACCATAGCTGATCTTCCTCTAACATGGGTTGAACTCACTTTGGAGCCACTAGCCAGGAAGTACCTAAAGATATGGAGTGGGCTTCCAAGATGTGCGGACCCATCTCGGCTATATCTCCCAAGATCATTAGGAGGCCTGGAGATGCCATCTTTGCCAACAGTTTTTAAGAAGCTACAAGTTACCAGATACACTGGATTACTGACATCCCGAGATGCATGCTGCAGATTTCTAGCCCAAAGACAGAGTGATCATGACAAAGGAATGGCAAAGAAATTCTTAGCTGCAGTAGAAGCAAACCAGATTGTATCCCAACACCCAGAACTATCCAGGAAGCAAATCTCCAAGCATGCAGCAACTGAAGTATTTGAGGCAGACACTCAAGCTCACTTGCACCATGCACGAAGCTTACAGAGAGAAAAGGATCTCATACAGCAAGAGAACAAAGCTCAGTGGACAGTAGCTACAACCAAACTACCTGAGAACATTTTTGCTTTTGGCATGAAAGCCATTACTGACACTCTCCCACACAATAGCAACCTTTGCCTTTGGAAGAAGATCCAAAGTGATCACTGCCCCATATGTTCCAGTGACAGCATCAAACATCGTCAGACGCAATTGCATGTACTGAACAACTGTCCCACTGCACTCAAACAAGGCCAATACACAGTCAGACACGACAAGGTCCTGTTGATCCTTTTTCATCATCTGCAGGCCAACATTCCACCCTCGTTTTCTGTTACGGCAGACCTAGATGGTACAGACTATCGTATCCCCCAATACCTACTGACCGACCTAAGACTAGACATCATTGTCTGGAATGATCATCGGACATATTTTTGAGCTCACTGTTTGCTGGGAAGGAAATTTCCAGGACGCTGCAATCAGGAAGGAGGCCAAATATCTACACCTTCTAGAAGTAGTGAGGCAGAAAGGTATTGCAGGAAGCCTGCATACCATACAGGTTGGCAGCAGAGGCTTCCTAAACGTTCGAAGCCTAGACTATCTCTTTAACCTAACGAACACCAAGAGAACCACAAGATATCAAGTGCAAGAGCAACTCATACAAACAGCGCTATGTGGCTCATACACTATCTGGGCACTGAGAAACACAGCAAATTTTTCATCATACAGCAATTAAACCCATAAGGTAGTATTCACTGTAACACGTTTTTTCCAAGCAGTATCATAGTGTGCATGTAATGTCATTGCTAGTCTCTGTAGGTTATAGCTATCATACACCATTGTTGTTGAGGTCAGGACTAACTGATGTGCCATGTGTTCCACAGCATGCTGAGCATCACCTGTTTTAAACTCAACACCATTTCTTTTGCTCTGTACTGTTGTTGAGTAAATGAAATGTGAATTTAAAATAAAAAAGTGTGTGTGTGTGTGTGTGTGTGTGCATGCGCACTTGTACAGTGATGGGTGTGGTTGGTAGGAAGTTAGTAGTGTGTGAGGTGTGGCAGTGTGTTGTCTGAGGTGGTCCTCTTCCATCAGCACCAAACACCTCAGAGCTATTGGGGACAACATTGACTTTACCTTCTTCTATTGTTGCTCTTTTAGGAACATGATGGTGAAGATCTGGAAAGAGCAGTGGAGCCCAATACAAACACACCAATCCCCTCATCCACCGACACAGAGGACACACACACAAACACACTCATGTACACTATTTGAGTATACTTTGAATGGTTATTATACTTCTGTGGAAGCAAGATGAGTAAAGGAGAAATGAAGAAGAATCTCTGTTTATCCTACAAAGGGGAGAGGTAACGTCACGGTGTGAGGTGTGAGGGACTGAATCAGAGTGCCTGACCACCTCTTGGATGACAGCTGGTGAGAGAAGAGTGTTGTGTCACACCTGTGGACTGATGGGTGCATACATGACACATACACATGTATACATGGACACAACACACACACACACAAAATATACACATGTAAAGGCACCTTGTGTGGGGTACTACATAAAACGCACACACAATATATAACCACCTTGCCGGCCATCGCGATCAGTGTGTCTAGCTATAGCCTGGTTGATCAGGTTAATGATTGGTCAGTCGATGCATGATCATGATGCCTTGAATAAAAATAACTCGAACGTGGCCATAGTTTCAAAAAATATGTTAGTGGAGCGAAAAAGTATTGCGTATCATGACGTCATTGTCAGCATTTTGGAAGACCGAAGTATACCGCGCCTGTTTTTCCTCTGCGGGGTCTGATTCATGCACGAGTCTTCTGCTCAGACTCAAAGTCTTCAGCTGTGTGCTGTTTAGAGACCAGGTAGGTGCACTACTAATTCATTGGGTGCTTGAGGGATTGCGCGTGATTGTCCACTCGTCCTCTACTTCACCACCGTCCACTGTTTTACCAGCTGGGGGAGAAGGAAAGTTAGCTCGCGTGTTCGAACAAGAATGGCGAACCCCTCCTGATAATGTAGCACAGCAAAGGGCAGTTTCTACCATCCCCTACACGCAGAGTAAACTCATTACAAGGATAACAGAAAGTTTACGGTTACTTAGACGGTTGCGAAAAGTAGGTATACTTATCCTGTATCATACGTGATACGATTTTACGTCGTCTTTATCCTGTATTATACGTGATACGATTTTACGTCGTCTTCATCCTGTATTATACGTGATAAGATTTTACGTTGCGAGCTGCACCACCACTTGCTAGGATCTGGCACTCTAATTCGGCTCTAATGTATACAAAATAGAATAATAATTGTTAGGTATATTCTGTGGCGTAGCTATAGCCAGAATATCCGCGCGCCGCTTCTCTCGGCAGCCGTTTTAATTACGTCATAATGTGATTGCGCAATAACTAATAAAAGCTCTTAGCCCCTCGAGCTCCTGAAGCCAAGGGGTTGGCTGGATCCGCCCCTGAAAAGCCGTTTTACCCAGCCTCATTCCGCACAGGTACGCGAATGAAGTAATGTATTGACTAGCTATCTACACTGGTACATTAATTAGCTTCACTACGTACTATTATCTTCGCGTTATCCGTGTCATCTTTGTCCTAGATCGTGGTCATCAATGCACGCATTAGGAATCTCTAAATGAAGTAGTAGACAAAGCATCAGACTTACAGTAATAGTGCTGGAAAAGCTATACGATGTAGAGACTAATTGTTGTATGTATAGTTTAAATCACGATACAGCTATAATTATATGTTACTAGCTAATTAGCTAGTACCTGTAGCTATCCCTAGCTAATTCACCTTGCGTGTTAGTGTCACTCAAAGTCATCATCATCGTGATCATGGTCATCACCTACTATCCTTACATCGGGATCAGGTAAGCTGAAATCAGTTGTTTCGCCATCGCTTGCAAAGTAAACTGTCCATTTGGCAGTTTTTTCATCAAATGCTGTGATCCTTCCTCTGTACCACACCCCATCGCTGTATTTAACATCAACTTCCTTAAAAAGCAAGCTGGTGTCTTTAGCGGCAAAGTGCTGCTGCTTGTCTGGGGGACCATGCTGGCATTCTGAATCCTTTGGGTAGGACCGTTTCCGTTGCTCCCTTCGCACTTTGGCAGATTTCAATCTTGCTTCATGATTTGTCCTATTATAAGTCAGGTCTCCACTGCGAATGGCAGCCATGTATTGATATGCACATGACTTGTCACTTTTGTACAATGCAATCAGCAAAGATCTAAGTGATGCAGTATTTGTCATTTTGGAGTCCCTGTTCTTTCTTTCCACTGCATTTGTGTCCTTAGGACAATCTCTCCAATCATCATCATTTAGTGGGGAGAATTCCTTACATAGCATTTGAAGGTGATACTGCCTGGTCCATCATTCTACCCATGCCTTTGCCTTTCCCCAGTGACTGTTGTTAAATGGATGCAATCCATGGAGGTGAAGTGACTCCACTGGCTTTTCACCACACAACACTTTGGAATTGGAGGAGGACGGTTGACTTTGATTGGCCACAAGGTATGCGTGAGGCTACTGTATTGAATGCTCTCTTCTCCTCGGCTGTCCTGCATACTTTGTCTGCAACCCTCTGATAGGATCTGGCCCAGTGTACTTGGTACCCTCTTAATAGACCATTTGCCATAGTGGCACCTACTGCTTTTCGCAGTCCACTCGCTTCAGCATCGCTCCAATCTATCACTATTCCCCTCAATGTCTTTCCTACTTCAAAACTGCTGCAGTCCGCTCTGGTTATGTCAAATATCTTGCTAAAACCCATACCATACCCATCAGCATCATCTTTTGATAGGAGGCAACGTCCCACTATGATCCATCGCATTGCTTCTTCATCGAAAGCTGTAACGTTGAACAGGTATTTGTACTCAGCGTGCTCTAAGTATGTAATGTCACATTCTATGAAGGTAGCTTTAGATAGTTGTTGTGACATAAAAGGTGACTGTAATAAAGCGAATTTTATCCCTTTGGAAATCCCAGCTTCCCTCATATATGGCCGACCCAGCTGAGCGTACTCCTTTGCTGTGTGTGGACTTCCAGAGTGGCTGTTGTCATTAGCATCAATACTGTCAGCTACCGTCTCAAACTCAAAGATTGATTGTAATACTTGGTTCTCTGTACTTCTTGCCTTTCTCATCTCCAGTCTCACTCAGCCTACATGTGCTGCTGCCAAATCTGCAGAGGCTGGAACGAACCCAAGACCTGACCCTTGCTGGACTTGAGTTGCTGTGAGTGTTTCGTCCATTAAAGCAGCTGACTGTATTTTATCCTTAACATAACTGCTTATTCGTGATGGACCTGGCATTGGGTGACTGTGTAATGTGTCTTCGCACCCTTTGCCTTCATGGTTGTTCCGTAGAATGCCACCAATCCAACGTCGATTGTCAGTCCAGGGGTTGGGTGGATATAGATAGGTTAATTCTATGGGACAGTCGCTGATGGACAGTAGCTCTTGCTTTGGGTGCTTAGGGCATGGTTTCCTTGCCTTCAATGTAACTGTGTAGTCACAGCCATCTACAGAACACCTTTTAACCCCTTTGCATGAACATGTTCTGTAGAATAATGCCTCTTCCTTGCCACCAATAGAAAATTTTACCATGCGGTCTTTACTAAAACTGCCTTTTCCTAGTTGGACATCATCCCACAAGAAGTGAGGATGGCTGGGAGAAAATTGAGGCAGTTTGCTAATGTCATTGCAGTACATTATGGCTTGTTGCGACCCTGGATAGTGGTACTGTTCTTTTTCTATTATTGGCACCCAGTTTTCAATGTCACTCATGAGTTGCCTTACTGTGTGTAAGGTGTGTGAACCTTTACCCACGCGCTCCTTTCCTACCGTTGAACCCTGAGTCTCTGCTGAGCGTAAGGACAGGCTCTTTCTTTTCACTACTGCTATAGGTTTACTGAGATTGTGCTTTGGCAGGAGGACTTCAGCCTGACTATCAGTGAGTAGTGAGTGTCCAGATTCATTGTTATGCATTGTAGCACAAACAGCATGCTGCTGTTTACAAACAGCCTGAACTGCCACTTTCCTATCAATGAGCCCACGGCCATGACACTGTCTAATAAATGATCGCCACCATTCCAAAGAATGACCCCGACCAGCCCCAAAGCTAGGCTCTCTTTTATTCTCTTCAGTCAACCATGAACTGTTGGAGCCTCTGAGGAATTCGGACAGCTTGCACTCCCCCTTCGGACCCAAGGCTCGTATGGATTGTACTAGAAGTTTGGCTTCTCTGGTGCATGAAGTATAGTCCATGTCATTCTCACCATCACAAACTCCACAACAGGATTTTGCTGCATCTGTTAGTTCCTCATTGTAGTATTCAAGCAGGGCTTTACGTAAGCATCTTCCTGCAAGCTTGCAATACACTAGCTTCCAGCTCATGTCATACTCTGCCAGTATAGTGTCCCTGAGGAGTCTGTTCTGTAAATGATCACGTAGCCAGCCAAGCACATTTTGAACATCAGACTCACTGTAAAGTATTGTCGCTGTAGCTGCCTGCCCACTCCGCCCTGCCCTACCCAACTCCTGTACCCAGGTATTGATGTTAGGGGGTACACCATTCCTGATCACATGCCTCACATTTCCACTATTTATGCCCATTCCAAATGCTTTAGTCGCTACCATCACCTGCACTTCGCCATTTGCCCATTGCCTGTACGATGCCAGTTTGGATTTAGCATCCAATTCTCCATGATAGTGAGCAGATGTAATGCCCACTTTATCCAGCGCCTGGGTGATAGGAACAATATCTGCTATAAAATCAGTGTAAATTATTGCAGTGTCCTTCTTGATTATTTTGCATACACTGTTGACAAAACCGATGTAGTTGCCACGATTCTCCTTTGACACATGGCCCTTGTCTGTAACTTCCTGTACATCCAGAATGATATTAGGACGGTTCATGGTACCTTTCAACACAGTGGGGTCAGACAGGTACCCTTTAAGCTTTTCAGCCATGCTAGGGGTTGCTGTGGCAGTAAGGAACATGACCGGTGTGCTGGGGAAATGGTTCTTTATTGTTTCCAAGTCCCTATAGTTAGATCGAAAAGATTGCCACTCGCATATTAGGTGTGCTTCATCAACAGTGATTAGTGTGACTGTTTTATTTAATGCTGCATCTTCAACTGCTTTCAGATTCACGTCTTTGAATAGCCACTCTGGTGTAACAAAGATTATGCGGTGTGGATCCTCGCTGGTAAAACACTGATCTCTCCAGCGACTTGTCTACTTGGGCACTTCCCAGATATGTACACTGTATACCTTGATCTGTCAGTAGAGCATGCTGGTCTTGCATAAGGCTGATTGTGGGACACACAACAACAGCTTTAGTATGTGTGTACACTGGTGGGAATTGGTAGCACAGGCTTTTTCCACTACCAGTTGGCTGAATAATCAGGGAATCTTTGCCATTTAGTGCTGCACTGATGGCTAATCGTTGATAATCGTGAAATCGTGTCAACTCAAAAGTGTCTGCTAGCTCTGCCACCTGGCACTTGCCCTCAAGGTCGTCATGGGAAATGCTGTCTAAAATGTCTGAAACAGTGGAGGACTGGCTGTTAGAATCTGGACTATCAGTGTTCATTGCAGTACAAGAGTTAGTGTTCTCCATGATCACGTGGTTTTGTCATTGTGGGTGGCGGTGAACCAGTGTACTGCAATCTGAGCACAAAGCTTTATCGCACGACTTACAGTGTAATTCGGGGTTTTCAGCACCACAAATATCGCATATACTCCCACCCTTTAAGCTGCAACATAGGTTAATGTTGCATTCATTGTACTGCCAGCAATGTTCACTATCTTGAAGTAATTTGTTTCCATGCATTAGTCACTGTGCTGAACTACTTAATCCAGTAGATGCTGCAATATGTTCTTTCAGTTCAGCAACTGTTGTCTCACCTGGTACTCGAAAGCTCAGGGTCCTTGTGTTGTCATGTACAAACAAGTTTGACCAAGTAGTGGATAATCTGTAGAAGAAGATGAATTTTATCATTGCATATTTTGTATTTTATAATTGACATTGAAAATTTGTACCTGTAATCAGGATGATGTATAGTAGTAGCTGATTTTCTTCTCTTTCTCTGTACACACGCAGTACACTGAAGACGCTTTGTCCATGGTGTCATTCTTTTCCTGCAAGTTGGATTACAGAACCTTCATCAATATATATATATAGCATTATTAAACTTTCTGATCATTGAACAGGTGTGCAGGTGTTGTGTAATAATTGATGCTACATTAATGTAATTGCATGCAACCGGTGTTTTGATTTTGACTAAATAATATTAAATCCTCCAGAGGATTTATAGAATAACTGTGCATAACTAGCTACATGCATACCTATTGCTTCGCGGTCTCCTTTTGATCTGCTGTCTTCTGTGCTGTCTGTTGAACATTGCACTGTTAGTGTCCCTCATCACACAGGATCCATCATGAATGTAGCTGTGCTGGAAATAATAGCTCTTTGTCGCTTTGGTATAGCTCCACTGGTGCTCAGCAAGAGCCTGATGCAGTTGATGGAAACGCCTGTAATCTGCTTTATGGTGTGAAGCATTTGGCTGATATGTACGGAGTAGCCCGACCAGTAAGGCCAGAACTGCAAAAGAAGCGACAATCGCCAGCACTTTCCAACGATACATCATTCGCGGTCTTAGATTCGAATGCCGCCGGCGCCAAATCGAAGTCAGGTGCACTAATCCACGGCCAGTACGTCACAATTCGTGTATTCTACATTAAAATGACTAATCACTTCCTTCAGTTGTTATTGGCTAGAAGAGTAAACGCTAAAAACAAATAACACGACGTAGCGAACCACAGCATCCATTTTGTAGCCTTAACAGCTGATTCCGCTATTGCGTAACATACTCAGGTCATGCGCATGATCATGCATTAGCCTGGCTCGCTAGACGATCCCGTAAGCGCCCGGTAAGCGTGGAAGGCGGCCTACCAGGCCCTTACCAGACTACAAAGTTACTTCCGGTCGCCATTTTCATATATAGCTGCAATAGGTCAAAATGGCGGGCAGACGCAATGGCGCTAGCAATATATAGCGCTGATCTGGTAAGACGTGAGGCTCGCAAGGTAAAACACATATATCTGGTGCTCACAACGTAAAATCTTAGCACGTATATACACCTGGTGCAGCTCACAACGTAAAAGCTTATCACGTATAGTACAGGATACAGACAACGTAAAATCTTATCACGTATAATCGACACGAAGTAAAAACTGAGTTGCTATTAGCTAAACGCTTTGCACACCAGGACTCTGTTTGCTGTGTGCACTAGGGATTGTGTGCTCAGCACAACTCCTAGTATCACGTACATTTGACTGAACAATAGGAAATCTCCGGACACGAAGATGTGGAAATGTCCAATGTACTTTGACATCTAGAAACATCGTGCACACATCATTGCTCCTTTGGTGCATCATGGCAATCAAATTCACTTAATCTTCCCTATTGATTAGTATTTCAAATTACTTCCATCAGCCATTTTGGTTGAATTTTTAAGTCAAACAAAATTTAATGAAGCCATCATGCTTTCCCTGTCATAGCAGGATAGAGGTAATTTCTATATGATCTGAACTAGAAATGTCTGCTTTTCCTTCTTAGAGAAATATGATTATCTAAGCTTTGTAGATTTGTCTATTGCGATGTCACATTTGTCACCCTACTCCAGGATGGAGAACACGTCAGACAAGCCAAAAATGAGCCCGAGAACAAGTCAGGACAGAAACAGCAAGTCCCTACTCCTTCAGGCCACACTGTGAGCAGCTCTGGACGGGAGCAACACGTCTTGTCTCCTTCGGACCATACTGTAGACAAACCACAGGAGCAAGTTGTACACCCTAACAAGGTCAATGTGTGCACATGTACATGTGTGTTATGTTTACGTGTACCTCCCAATACCAGAGACAGTCTAGCCAACCAGTTACACACTACACTTAGTCTTGAGTAGGAAGGTTCCTTCCTGGACCCATTGCAGGATTGGTATCTCTATGTATAATTGCTTGCAGTCTAGCTATATACAGTGGGCAGGTTAAGTGCTCTGCAGCTAGTTGGCTCGTAGCTGGAGTTTAAATAAACAGATGAACCTGACATGGCCTCCACGTCATAGGATAGAGGTGATTTAAGTCTCTCCTGTCATGTTTTGCAGAAATTTGCAACTTATCTACAGTAAACCTTATGGTTTTGTACAGTGTGATGTCATATTTGACACTCGGAAACTTGAAATCCCCAGTCTACCCAAACTGTTTGCTAGTCACTAAGTGGTCTTCTTCACTGTCCCTGTGTATTGTGAACTCTGTACAATGCTGTGCTAAGCAAGTAAGTGAGGTGGTGCATGATTAAGAGTGGCCAGTAAACTAGTATATACAACTCTTCAGATCATTGACACCTAAAGCTGATCAGTAATATGAAGGTATTGTGGCCCAGTCCACACCCAGACAGGTAGTGAGAACACCACACTGCTGCTTGGTAACTATGGATGTGGGTGTGTAGGTGGGACACCACCTTGGGATTAGTGCCAGGTGCTGAGTGTATTAATTTTATTGATGTACTGTACCATTATTCATAGCATCACACCTGACAGGCAAGTGACAGTTTGTAGAGAGGCAGGTCCACAGGCACTGCCCACCCTCCTGTGTGTGGCCTCACTATTCTAGCATGCTAGACCCTCTCCACCATTTGCCTAGTCCACTGCATTGTGGTCTCACCCAGTGGGTGTCTGTTCTAGTAATGTATTTGTGCCTAATATGTCTAATGTACTGGGCTCATATTGGAATGTAATGTGGTGTTCCTCTCAGAGGGTCCACTTGGTGAAGGCATACAGTCACTGTGTTACTGTGTGTACCCCATACAGGAGATGGAGAAGGAATTACTGGTTGCAGCCGAAGAAGGAGACCTAACCAAAGTGAAGAAGATAGTAGGGCAGGGATGCCCAGTGAATGTGAAGAATGAGGTAACTGCACATGCACACATTACAATACAATTTTGGTCCAACATAGCACATTTGAAATTCGGAGTACTTTCATTTGTACTTAATCACATTTCCAATTTTCCTACGTTTTGCATTACAACTTTTGATTAGGAATATTATCAGTGCACATACACTAGTTTGTGTGGTACACTAGTAGACATGTCATGTCATTGGATTTCTGTTTTATTTCATGTACAGAAAGGTATCACACCACTTCTGTTGGCAGCACGGGAAGGCCACACAGAGGTGGCTAACTATCTTCTTGAAAATGGAAGCAACGTTGAGGAAAAGAACAATGTAAGTTGACTCAGGGCAATGTTTTTAAACATTTCCTGAACATACGTTTACGCAGATGAAGCCCTCAAATGTCATGAGAAAGTTATGTACCTGGAACTCGAGTAGAACTGTACAACAAGTTGATGGAAGGCCGGGGTATACAGTAACCAATTAAATTTTGTATGAGTTGTAGTATAATTACTCACTGTACCCATTCCAATCTTTTCTATGGATACATACTGCCTTGAACTCAATCCCCCGATGTTTGTACCTTGTAAAGTGATATGCTTGTCACTGAATGTTACTCCCTTATCAATGTTATACAAACACACACTTGATGTTCAGTCCATTTTTACACCCTCCCTTCAGAATGGCACAACAGCTGTATTGTATGCAACTCTGAATGGACACACAGATCTAGTTCAGCTGCTTTGTGAAAGCTATGGTGCTGACGTCCTTCACAGGAATAAGGTAAGGGCCATGCATACTGCAAGTGTCAGTAGGTGGTGGACTGAACTGAATTGAGCATACGTACACCTAATTGTCATTGAAGGATTTTATTATTATCAATTTTGCGTAGGTATAGTGACGTCCTAAAAATGGCCTCCAACCACATGAAACTTGTTTCATTTCGGAATCAGTCAATATGTGTCTATGGAACAAAACATTTCCTAACTTGCATGGTTTACACTGAGACGACAGGAAAATGTTCTTGTCAGGTCAAGTGCACTCGTTCTGCTCTTCATCCTTCTTTCTCCTCCCACTTCCTGGTAATCGCTTCTCAGAAGACTGCCATATTTGGTAATCACTTCCAGTGAAACGTATATTCGAATAATTATCCATTCATTGGAAACAACGAATATTCAAACTTATAATAGAGAGTATTCATTCAACCCTTACTTGTAACCAAGCGACACTTTCGTTTGCCTTGTTGCTAAGCAAACATGATTCGTTTTGAAACTGTACATGGTGAACACCCCTTCAATCTTCATCCATACTGCCTGGAACTAATGCTGTGGGGATGGGACTTAGACCACATACTGCATACCGATGAATTGGCCTGATCACATCAATAACAATGAGAATAAACTATCCCTCAGACCACACAGCTGGGAGTGCCCAAAAGTGACCATGCAGGCCTTGAAGGGCCACTATCACCCCTACAGTCACTTCTACCCTATGTTGATCAAACCTGACATACCATGATCTCTCTGTTGGATCAAAGCTGCAATTGGGCTAAGATGGCATAAGATGAGTTGAACTCCACTACCTGCAGGAACTGCCATTTCGACATTAACCCAAAAAAGACATCTTACCATTCAACCCAGAGACTATGCTAGCCCCTTAGCAAGGAGCTCAAATTGCCCTATATGGGATGTAGCTTGGTTGTAACACTTGACCATGCCAACTTGCCTGCTACCACCCCATTCACATGCCAAATATGGATGCTAGGGTAGGGTGGGTGGGAATTTCACTTCTCATAACTGTTACAATGACGTTTAGAAATGAAACCATCACTACTGCCTTCATTAGAAAGGTACCTTGTTTTAGAAGTAGCTTTCTTTTTCCACACCTGTATGTAGCTGGGACGGTAGACATAAGTGTCACTAAGTGCATGCATGTGTGTGCAGGTGGTGATCTGTTATGAGCCTATTTCTTTTGTTTACTATAGGATGGATTGAATGCCTTTCATCTGTGTGCTGTGGGAGGCCATGTTGACATAGCAGAGTACCTTGCCCCAAAGATGAAGGATCACCTCTTTGATACAATTAATAACGGCGACACAGCCTTACACTGTGCAGCTCAAGAGGGCCATTTGCCCATGATTGACTACCTCGTGAAGACCTGTCATTTGGATGTAGAATCCAAAACCAAGGTTGATCTACATGGTTTATTGTATGTATGATACATTTTGTGATCTCTGAACATACATACATGATGCACTGCTCGGGGACAGTAGATGTGGACATTTGTATACTAGAACCACATAAACCATGCAGTAAAATTGTGTGCTGCTTACCAATAATATATATAATCAAGTCAAGGTGTGTGTACAGTGTGGGTGTGCATGTTGACATGTGTTAGTGTGTGTGTGTAAGGGGTGTGTGTGGGGGGGTGTATACACGTTTGGCAAGTATGTATGCAAGTATCATGTAGTTCCAGTAGTAGCAGACCCCAGCACCTATGTTTAATTACTTGTAGGCTAGCTACCGTAGGCTGGCATTAGTGTGGTTCTGTAGGTGATTCTGCCCATTCATACGTTCACTAGGTACCATTAATGTTATTCCACGGCCAAAACGCTTCCTTGGTATATGATAAACAGTGTGCACACTCTTAGTGCTTTGTACTGTGCTTGTGTGTGCTTTACTTCTTAATCAGAAGGAAAACCTGGTGGGGGAGAGGGACATGGCAATTGTACTCAGTTAGTCAGTTGTGCCTCTGAAATAGAATGTGCTTATCCATAGTTATGTCACTGACAAAAGGTGCTATGGCATGTAAAATGCTGAGTCCTAAGTGTATGCCAAAATGCCTGGTGTCCTTTAATAGGAGAAAGTTTTGCACACATCTTTATATACGTAGCTGTGACTGTAGGCACTGTCCTCATCAGAGGTGCCCTTATTTCAGAGGTAGTTTTGTGCACATCTCTATGTAGCTGGGACAGTAGGTACTGTCCTCATTAGAGAGGTCTGAGTCCACATTTTCTAGTGATCTGTGTAGCAGCTTTCTTGTGATACATACATAATTTCCTTAAAATGTAGTGGAATATGAAGTGTGTCATAGCAGGTTGAGCAATGAGCTGCCTATAGTCTGGTCATTTAGGTGTTTGTAATTTGCACTATTATGCTTTTGTATAGTATTTTGTACAAGCTACAGCAGGCCATAGGGCGCAGTGTGTTTTGACATTGTCCACATCAATAAGACTATTAGCATGTGCAAGCAGTGTGTGGATGTATGGGCATGGATTTGTGGTTGTAAATGTGGGCATTTGATGAGGAGTGTTTTGTTTGCTATTTGTTATACTAAAATTGTGTTTAGTCCATATGTCAGTCCTCCAACAGCTGTGTGGGTAGGTCACTTAGTGTATGCACAGTTATTTGAGTATAGTGTAACCCACAGAATGTCCACCACTCATGCACTGTTGTAAGATTTAGCCAGAAATGTCTAATAACAAAAGTGATTTGTTATGGTGCACACAAAACTGCATGAGCCTCTTTGCATGTATGGTTAGGATCGAGGCTTGAACCCATTAAAAACTAGAAGTCAATGCCATGGATATGCAATGCAACTTGGCTTCTTTGATTGCTTGTACATAGCAACGGATTTCCTCACCCAAGGAAGTCTGCAATTGGACTGGGACACATGCACTATTAGTAATCCATGTTGCCTGTAAGTAATTTAATGCACCCTTTGATCCATGATCATGAGACATTGAGACATCAACTCCATGTTACCCCTGACTGCACTAACACTATACTCCTAGGCAACCAAGGTTCATGGCATTACAAGGGCTTCATTTCACCAGTGCGCACAGGCCAGTGGTATTGTAAACTACCCAATGTGTGTGTGTGTGTTCTTGCTTGTCCTCCAAAGATTCAGCCAGCTGTGGGTTATCTGATGGCAAGTATACACATGTGACAAAGGTGTATTTTCATTCATAGCCCGTAAATGTTGTCCTAATATAAAATTATAGTATTATTATAATTCAGCAATCTATCAGCCTTGCATTTTCCATCTCACTTGTATATATGTCTCTGCTTCTTGCAGGAGGGCTTGACACCTGTGATGTTAGCATATGCAAAGGGACACTCTGAACTTGTGAAGATTCTCATTGACCAGTACGGTTGTGTTTTGGATGACTCTCAGAAGGTAAGTTCACGTTGTTGACATTAGCTTGTTTTCATGTGCTGATCAGTGTTATGAGTCATTTGGCTCTCTATCCAAAGTGAACTAGCAAACCTACAATTTATTTAATAGGCAAAGTTAAAACTCTTGGTAATTTGTTTTGAGCAAGCAAATACACCAGTCCTACTTATGCTATCACTGCTCATTTGCTGTTTCATATCATAATTGTTAGCATTACTTGCTTTCAGAACTCAAAATACATGACATTGTACAGAAAGCAACTCTCACCTTGTGAGCAATTCTCCTCTTATGATTTTGTTTCACTGTCAAATTAACCACTTTGATTCAAGTTGATTGGCCAGTAGCACTTCATGTGCATTAATGTGTGATGCACACCCGTACTGTGTGGACACTCTATATACTGCACATTCAGCGATATACAATTGGGTATATGGCCAGGCCTTGAAAGTATGCACTCAGTTGAGTCCGCTTCAACCAATTTGATATGAAGAACTTTCTCACCTAGTACAGTGGATGGATATAGTACACACACTAATTTATTAATGTAATGTATCCTCTCTGTCATGTGCACTAGTGCTGCCACTTCATACATGCCGTGCATGGGCACTGTGACCTGGGTGCCCTTTAATGAGGTGACACATCCTACGTTTACTTTGCAGTCATCCTGTATGTGTAAAGCAATGCAACATGTACAGCACTGTATGGCTATTATCTATGTATAATGGCGCATTCCTGATATGTCGCTTTTTACAGCATTGGAATGTGTTTCGTTCAGCATTTGATGAAAGCACCGTTGTGTCTCCTGTACAGGGACTGGAGTATGGTTTTATGGTTGCAGCACGAAATGGGGACTTGCACAAATTAGAGGAATTTATCGAACAGGGTTGCTCTGTGACTGCACAGGACAAAGTGAGTCACATTGGTGGAGTGACATTTCAGCATATATTGTTCTTTGTCAGACAAGGCATGTTTCCTTGCACCTGTACTACATTGTACCTTCTCCTAATGTGCTCTGATGCTCCCCACTCTGCATGCTATCCTAGTACATAGCCACTGTTACCGTAGACTGTGTGTCCTTTAAGAGGCATGAGATGACACATCCATCATGAACATGAATAGTGTGTGTCCACTCCTGTAGCAGTCATGTCTTCAGTTGCTTGCCATTCCTTTATGTAGGAAGGACTCAATGCGCTGCACTATGCTGCACTAGTTGGTCATGTTGACACACTTCGTTACCTAGTACCAAAGATGGAGGCACATCTTCAGAGCACTGACAAGAATGGACACTCTCTACTGCACTGTGCAGCTCAGAACGGCCACGTTGAATTTGCCAAGGTTCTAATTGATGAATACAGTGGGGATACCACTGCACGTGACAATGTGAGTGTATGCGTTATATCACGAGGTGTCTTGCATTGCACATTGGGACCTGTAGTGGGTTGTGTGTTGTGTGATGAGAGTGCATGCATGTGCCTAAGTGTTGTAAGCTGTAAAATGGGTTTGAATTGAGTGGGCTTCCCTGGATCAGATAATTAAACAGCATGTTGGTATCATGTGTGCTGAGTCCAGTATGTACTGTAATGTGTTGCAAGCACCTCAAAGCCACATTATGTGTGATGACCAGTGGTGTATGCTCTCCTTACATTCCCTTCGATCCACTCTTGTTGTTGTCTCATGCCGTGCTTCCTGCAGTGGGACATGACACCTCTGTTGATGGCAGCATACAATGGTCGCAATGCCTTCATTGATGTTCTAGTGGAAAAGTATACAGCTCTCTGGTGGATGTGGACAAGGTAAGTGACAACTGATCCTATGTGTTACTGACCAAGGTGTGAGGCTGAGGTCTCACAGGGTGGCTTAGTCTAGCCACAACCTCTACTGCTCATTAGTTCATGCGTTAAAGAGAGGGCACTAATGAGAACTAGGGGTTAGAAGCTACGGAATGGGAGAGTCCCCCAACTGTCACTGTTGTGCCTCACTTACACTGTATTGACACCTGTAACTGGTAGTACAGTGGACCTGTACCATAGTGGTCGCTGTATAATACAACCACTTGTCTATAGCAGCCAGCCTCCTGTAACCCAAGTAGTATCAACATAAGCCTTCATTGATCTGTACAATTCATGATCAGCCACATGTCTCGTTTGTTCCCCTGGCACATGTTTACTTCAATGTCTTCTGTTCTGTTTTGTATGTCCATCCTATGCCAGTCGTGTATTTAAATGCCATGCATTCCCTTTGTGTATGTAGAATGGACGGAATGCTCTGCACATAGCTGCAGATGGTGGGCACGGCCATACCATTCGCCACCTAGAACCAAAGATGCCTTCCCTCATCAATAGTACCGACAATGATGGATTCAACATGCTGCATATAGCAGCCATGGAGGGCCATGTGAACGTGGTGGAGCTGGTTATTGATCAGCTCCACTTCAGTGCCAATGATCAAGTCAAGGTGTGTGTACAGTGTGGGTGTGCATGTTGACATGTGTTAGTGTGTGTGTGTAAGGGTGTGTGTGTGTGTGTGTGTGTGTGTGTGTGTGTGTGTGTGTGTGTGTGTGTGTGTGTGTGTGTGTGTGTGTGTGTGTGTGTGTGTGTGTGTGTGTGTGTGTGTGTGTGTGTGTGTGTGTGTGTGTGTGTGTGTGTGTGTGTGTGTGTGTGTGTGTGTGTGTGTGTGTGTGTGTGTGTGTGTGTGTGTGTGTGTGTGTGTGTGTGTGTCTAATACACAGTGTGTTGTGTTAAGGGCAAAGGTTATGTTATGAGTATGTGAAAGTGCAAGTAGGTCACATTAATGGCTGTTTGGCAAGACACCTGTCGATGCATTCTCTGTTACTAGCAAACTCCAGTAATCAGTTGTTTACTTATATCACGTGCTGTGTGATTATGATAGCATTCCCCTCCATTCCCCCTTGTCCTGTTACCTCCTGCTTTGTTTCCTGTAGCAGAGTTCCAGCCCTGGAGGAGCAGCCAAGACACCATTACATCTGGCTCTGGAGGGAGGCCACTTAGGAGTAGCAAAGCTGCTCCTCCAGAAAGGTGAATGTGGTTTCATGCAATGTCATGAGCCTGAGTGAGCCCCACACTAAAGTGGCCAACAATCAAGTTACACTGTGTGACCTCACCCCCACATGACCACGTTACCTTTCACCAACTGGTATGTTCCATGGCTGAGCTCTTACGTGAAGTCCTTTGATAACCTGAGTCAGCAACTGATGACACAAATTTGAAAACCTGCTCATCTACGCACATGTATTTCCTTAAATATTACGCTTGTCATATAGTCTTTAGGGAGAGTGAACAACTTACAGAAGTGTGACTCTGTAATGTGCCACAAAGCATGGGTGTTTCTTGGTTGATGTGGTTTGGTGTGCCAATCTCTAAGACACGTGTGTATATGTGTGGAGTGAATTTCAGAAATGTGACTTCACTCTAGTTAGAGAAGATTGGGCTAACTGCAATGTCATTAGGAGAGTCAGTAGAATGGTCACACTCTACAGTTGTCCTTACTTCCAATGTTCAATAGCAGCTGACAGGTGACAGGTAGCAGTTGACACCTGCCACCTGTCACCTCAGAAGGCCTACACCTCAGAGCTGGCTGAACCCTTGCACATTCCAGTGTTGTTGTTGGAATGTTGTCAATTAACAGTGAAGTGTTACTCCTCTTGATCTTCTACAGGTGCACTCGCTGATGACGCAGTACACAAAGCTGTTAATGAAGGTGACATTTACACTGCCAAGAGGCTCCTGAGGATGGCTGACTCTGGTAAGCATTGACTTGGTTTGTGTTTTATGTGACTCTGTGTACTCAGTATGCACGTGTGTCTACACTTATTTCAAACTACTCACTAACACCTGTATCCTACCATAGTACCTTGCATGTTGTTATAACTGCTTGTCTCATGTATGCATAAATGATTTATCTAAATTGTGTGTCCCTTCTTGTTCATTACAGCACCTCAGAAACCACCCTCATGGCTACCTGACTATGAGGAGGCAGTGGAGAAGCAGGGATCTGCAGATGTCACTATCAACCGTAACATTATAATGGGCCCACCTGCCACAGGCAAATCCTGCTTGAAGCACCTCTTGGTGCACAACAAGCCAAAATAAGTCAAGATCAGCACACCTGTCATGGCAAAGCCAGAAGTTGTCTCCATTTCGGCAGAGAAGTATGCAATTGAAGGAACCTCAGTCTGGCTGCCGCTCTCTGATGAGAAGATGGCCAGCTCTATCAGGTCATCCTGCCTCAGCCGCCAGTACCACGTCACTGCAGCAATACCAAAGGATCCGCCAGAAGACCGCCGTGCCAAAGCTAAACAGCTGGTGACAAAAATTGATCAATCTGCTGTTACCAGTGAAATCCCCTCTCATGCGTCTCGTGAAAAAGTCGGTCCCAAAGCAGGAGACTTGCCCCATCCCGGACCTTCTTCTCTTCCAACGCTAACCAACCAATCTGCATTTCTTGAAGCACACTCAAGCCTCATGCGTGACTTTGGTGCAGGTCTAGAGGAAGAATTGCGACTGAATGGTGCCAGGTTTGTCCACTTGCTTGACACCGGTGGTCAGCCAAGCTTTCAAGATGTCCTTCCCCTGTTGTTGGACATCCCATGCACTTATGTGCACGTCTTCAATGCAGCCCTGGACCTCGATCAGCCAGTACCTATCACGTACCGACCAAATGCATCCACAGAGGTGAAGGTTACGGCAAGTTCAGAGACAGTTTGGGGAATGACACTGCGATCTCTTTCCAGTGTCCAGACCTTGGCATACAAGGTATCCAGGATTGCGAGTGCATTACCGCTGAATATTCAATTTCCAACATTCCGCACAGTTCTAGTTGGCACATTCAAAGATCAGTTAATGAAGATGGGCATTACTGCCACAGCAGCAGCTGCTAAGATTTCTAAGCGTATCGAGCTGCTTGAGAAGAAGCCGTATTATTCCAACATAGTCCCCAACTCCGATGGTCAGTTATTCTTCCTTGTGAATAATATGCAGCATGGTGAAGCCTCACAGCGAGCACAAGAAGACCAGGCCAGCATTGATGATCTCTGTGTGATCCTTTCCCATTCTGAAGGTGCCCTGAAAACCAAGATACCCATAGGATGGTTTCACTTTGAAATGGTGACCCGAAAGGTTCCTCAGAAGTTCTTCCCATTTGTGGAGCTATTGGAGCATGCCCGTGAGTTAGTGTGTCAGTTCAGCTGACCCAAGTCGCAAATTCCGTAGCCTTCTGCAGCTATTTCACTCCCTTGGAGTCTTCACTTTCATTGATCACACTGATGTCTCCAGCACAGTCTGCACAGACAACAGCGTGTTCCTACAGGAAGTGTCAAAGCTCCTTGCAATACAGTTCATTGAGATTCCCAAGTGCATGGCAGCCAAGAGGTTTAAGAAGACAGGCATCCTTACCTTGGATGAAGGTCTTTTCAATGAGCTGGGCATCCTCAAGGAGGTGGATCCAGTGTGGCTACTACGCTGCTTGTGCCACCTTGGTGTAACAACCTGCTTATCACCGCCTGGTGCCTCTACAGTTGATTATTTCATGCCGGCAGCTCTTCCTTCAGAGGTTTCACGAGAATCTGCACCAGGCAGCATGGCTCCCTGCAATTAGCTTTCGTATTTGATGAGAATGCCTTTGTCTCAACCCAGGATCTTCCACGAGGCATCTTCACTCGCCTAGAAGTGGAGATAGCCAAGAAGAAGAATTGGAAGGTAGTCCCAGAAAAGAGCACTCGTTTGGCCATACAGTTTTGATGGAAGGAACTGGACGTATCCATTGGTGAATGTCCCGGATACATCACTATCACCCCCAAGGTCTCCATTCACACAAGATGCAGTGCAGTTAAGCTGCATGAATACTGCAGCGAAGTTCGATCCACATTTGAAGAGGCAATCCAAGCATCTACCCGATCAGTATTCGGCTCCAAATTCACTGATAATGCAGCTACCATTTACGGCTTCACATGCCCCTGTGAGGCCCGCCCTACCCACTTGGCCATCCGAAGTGGGGACAGCATTGTCTGCAATATTTCTTCTGACTGCCAAAAATACTTGAAAAGCCACCAAGTGTGGTTCTGCCAAGTCATAGGAGCAGAGGTGAGTGTGCTGATGTGCTGCACATGTACACAAATAGGACTTCTGTAGAGCCCTCTTTGAAGGTGCAGAAAATATGCTAAGCCATAGAATGCTTGTGATACGCACTGTTGCTAAAATTGGAGATTTGGCCATCATTTCAAGTGGAGGGACTATGTTTTCAATGACTAGTGCTATCCTATCTGAATTGATGGCATAATCATTGTCTCTCCTTTACCCCGTTCCTTGTGCCTTCTCTCCTTCACCCTCTAGCTCCAACCACACCCCTCTGATCCGAAGATACTCCACTTAGTGGACACCACTTCACAAAGAGAAGGTGAGCATGATTTGTTACTAACACACCCTTCATCAGTGTATGCTTGTGGTACAGGTTTTGCCACATTCTTGAAAGGTACATAGTATTGTAAGTATATGAGTAGCTAGTTGTGGCTGTTTTATGTAACCAAATTGCTTTCCTGCACCGGGATATTGACAAATGAAGGTGATGCCACCACAACATTGTAATATCTGATGTGACCACTAGCCAAACAGCTCTGGAGTTGTTCTTTACTTGCTGGCAGCTCTAATGTGATTCTAAACCCTTATCAGGAGCGTGTAATGAGACCCCTCCATTAATTCTTACAGTATCTCACTATGTGCTCCTGCCACTATATAGCGCTAGGTATTTCACAGTCCCCAACACTGTACCTGTCAAGTGTAGTTAGGTATTTGTGAATATATTTAGAGCACTCCTCAATGCATTGTCTTTTAGCACTTCCAGAGAGGCATAGCAGCTCCTCTCCTCCCAGTGGCCCTCGACAAATCAGTGCTCAGGCTGAGTAAGTTGGAGCTAGCTCACCTGGTGAGGAACCCAAGGGGTAGCCGGTAAACAAGTGTTTCCCTAGTACAGAAGATGACAGCCATGCACCTCAGCTGTGACAGTAGTTACCTGATAAGGACTGTGTCAAGTGCACTCTCCCAATACATTATACTGTACATGATTTGTATAGAAACATAGTGTTAGCACTGTGGGGACCCAAATTGTTACCTTTTATATTCTATAGTATGCATGCCTTGTTCACATTGCTGCCACACTGCACATATGGCTGTGGGGACACTATGTTGGTTCAAGGAACTCTTCCTTCCTTCCTCTTTACACTATACAGCCTCACCATTTTCAGTGTCAGAGTTACTAACACACACAGGTATACAATTTATATGTGCATACTCTTTTTATAATAGTTTGGCACTTTTTATTCATAGCGTGGTTCTTCATTTGTGTACCACTTCACAGATTCAAAGTCTCAAAGCAGCTCCAATTTTCCCAGTGGACCTGCCCCAATTGAAGTGGGAGCTAATTTAACTGGTACAGAGCACCCTTCATTGTGCTATTGTGGTATGTGTATGTGGGCGGGTAGGTGGGCGGGTGGGCGAGTGTGTGTGCGTGCGTGCGTGCTTAGCTGTGGCAGTGGCTACTTACAAAATGCAGATTGTACAGCTGCACTCATCTTCAATAATTCATTACACAGGTGTGTAAAAATGTTTCCTCCAAAAACAAGGGCAGATGTAGGGATGGTGCACTGAATGTATTCAAAGTCAGCGAATGTTAATGATTTGGGTGTTTTGCATGGACAGGCTGGCCCTCCTCTTTGCATGGACCGGCCCTCCTCCTTCTTCCTACGGTTTTTCCGCCAGGTGGTTTGCCATGCCCTTTAGCAACACACTGCACCACCCCTACATCTGCCCTTGTTTTTGGAGGAAACATTTTTACACACCCTTGTTTCTTGACTTTTTATGGAATGCAAATTTTAGATGGGCAACAGCTGGTCTACTTGAAAGGTTACCAAACAACAGTGGCAACAAAGGAATCAATGCATGTGCCCCGAATGCATGGCAGGCCTAGGGTTTGTAACACATTGTGGGATGTGGCTGGGTGGGCAACCTAGGGTAAGCTGTTGTAGGTGGGTGATGTATTACTTCTGTTTGGATAGGCTATCATGTTGCCGAGTTAGCTGTGATAAGGCTAGGACAGCAGAACAGAGGGGGAGGGGGGGACTAGGGGGGCTGTAGGAAATCGTGGTGATAGGCAAGACTGGCAATGGAGTAACACCCACAATCCCAATCATATTTCGCTGCCACTCCGACTACATATACACCCACACTACAGGGGCCCCCTACATGCATACAAAAGAGCTGCACTATACCTACATCCTTGAATGCAGGATGCTTGCGAAGTGGAACCGAAAGTGACAGCTAGCTCTGCACCGCCAAACAAACGCGGAAATGGTGGCCGGAAGCAATCGCGCAATAAGTGAAAATGGCTGCCAAGTGGCAAGAATGCGGAGAACCTTCGAAATGGTGCGCGGGCGAATGGCGGTTGAAGCATGTCCCGTATGCACCCTGGAACATCTGACCGTGTTGTGGAACTAATAATTGTAACGCAACTGAAAGGACTAGGCAGCCGGAGAAACAACAATGCAGGCCGGTTACAACCGGTTGCCAATTACGTCATGGAAAAATGGCGACCCGTAGCTATGGGCACCTTAGACCGGAGAATCGCCACATGCCATACTACGTCGCAGCATTCCCTAACCTACAAAAGGCACTAGCCAGGAAGGGGGTGAGAAGAACTGCAGATGAATTGTTGTCTTACTCTTTGTCATTCGTGAGCTACAGCTGACGGAGAAGAAGAAAAAGAAGAAGAAGAAGAAGAAGAAGAAGACAAAACACGGAAAATTACGACGACGATTTTTACCCGACGGCGCGCTTGCGCTTAGAAATAAAGTTAGCTCTGAATACTGTACAGCCTCCCTTCTTCATAGACGGTTTCTTTCGCCGGCTCTTACTTCTGTTTAGGAGTAGCGCGACTTTTCGTTTGTATTACAGCATACAAATAACCACCACCATCCCTACATAGACAGCACTACCGTGCTGTCTGACATAGAAGAAGAGGCTCATTGCTACGTTGTTCAATGTGGTCAATAGTTTGTGAGCAATGATGTAGCAGATTTACAAACTATTCACCTACATTACACATGGTTTAGATCCATGGCACATTCCCCATGCCATGCTACACACTGTTGCTATGTGAGCACTGTATTGGTTAATACTGATGGTAGGATGTGTACAATATCTATGGCATTACATGGACTACAACTAGAATTCAGCTCTTACCCTTTTCAACACACACCAAGTCATCCTGCATGCTCGGAGCCAGTGGAGGGTATAGTCGTGCAATGAACAGGAGATTTGTAATTTGTGTGTGATTACAATTGTTCTGTTTCTGTGCAGCTAAACAAGTTCTCACCAAGTATCGTGAACGGTTCATTAAAGTTATGGACACAAATGCAGTGATGTATGGACTGAAACATGCAAATATCATTTCAGATGGTGATCTGACAGTGATCACAAGGACTCCCGATGCTAAGCAGCAAAATGAGTTCCTCCATGACCATCTGCTTCAAACATGTGATGAAGAAGCTTTGCTAGAAGTTTGTGAAATGCTCATTAACATGCAGGGCAACAGAAAGATGAATTCATTAGGAAGAGATATGAAGTATCTGCTTGAGAAAGGTAACACGTCAAGCACATGTGTGTGAGTGTGTATGTACATGCAACCATACACATGTCACAATGTGTGCATACTCTGTGTTTGCTTATACTTATATGTATGCCATACGCGTGTGTTTGTGCATGTATGTGTGTGGCATGCAACTTGCTTCATGGGTCACATGTACAACATAGTTGTGATCTTCTGTGTTCACCCAACATCACTCCCCCCATGTACTCACTACACAAGTACACACATACACACACACATACATACATAGCCACTTCACACTTGTTGTCACTGCCTTCAGTTCTATTCTCTCCTATCTCTCCACTGTGTCCCACACAGGAAAGCAGACTAGCTGATGTGATGACCACCTCAGCTCTTGGTCAACTCAAAGTACCACAGGACAATGTTCATTGCATGTGCACGTCTCTTTGTTTTCTATTATTCCCTAGCTATAGCTATTTGTTTTTGTATGTGTTTGTATTAGTAGACTATGTATTCTTTTCGTCCCATTCAACTACCTGCATGTACGTGTGTGTGCACCTATAAAAAACTTTCATTTTTCCATTTCATAATTTGGAGCGGGAATGAGGATAGAACTTGGGCGCTCCAAAAATGGCCGAAGCAAGAGGTTGTCCTTGTACATCGTGCATTGTGTGTGTGTGTGTGTGTGTGTGTGTGTGTGTGTGTGTGTGTGTGTGTGTGTGTGTGTGTGTGTGTGTGTGTGTGTGTGTGTGTGTGTGTGTGTGTGTGTGTGTGTGTGTGTGTGTGTGTGTGTGTGTGTGTGTGTGTGTGTGTGTGTGTGTGTGTGTGTGTGTGTGTGTGTGTGTGTGTGTGTGTGTGTGTGTGTGTGTGTGTGTGTGTGTGTGTGTGTGTGTGTGTGTGTGTGTGTGTGTGTGTGTGTGTGTGTGTGTGTGTGTGTGTGTGTGTGTGTGTGTGTGTGTGTGTGTGTGTGTGTGTGTGTGTGTGTGTGTGTGTGTGTGTGTGTGTGTGTGTGTGTGTGTGTGTGTGTGTGTGTGTGTGTGTGTGTGTGTGTGTGTGTGTGTGTGTGTGTGTGTGTGTGTGTGTGTGTGTGTGTGTGTGTGTGTGTGTGTGTGTGTGTGTGTGTGTGTGTGTGTGTGTGTGTGTGTGTGTGTGTGTGTGTGTGTGTGTGTGTGTGTGTGTGTGTGTGTGTGTGTGTGTGTGTGTGTGTGTGTGTGTGTGTGTGTGTGTGTGTGTGTGTGTGTGTGTGTGTGTGTGTGTGTGTGTGTGTGTGTGTGTGTGTGTGTGTGTGTGTGTGTGTGTGTGTGTGTGTGTGTGTGTGTGTGTGTGTGTGTGTGTGTGTGTGTGTGTGTGTGTGTGTGTGTGTGTGTGTGTGTGTGTGTGTGTGTGTGTGTGTGTGTGTGTGTGTGTGTGTGTGTGTGTGTGTGTGTGTGTGTGTGTGTGTGTGTGTGTGTGTGTGTGTGTGTGTGTGTGTGTGTGTGTGTGTGTGTGTGTGTGTGTGTGTGTGTGTGTGTGTGTGTGTGTGTGTGTGTGTGTGTGTGTGTGTGTGTGTGTGTGTGTGCAGTCCTGACGCTTCTTCATTTGGAGAAGCACTTCATCACTGAAGAGGAGTGCAGAAGAGTTGGAGAGGCGGGCGCTGGTGATTTGACGAGCTAGCACTGATTGTAGCTATGAAGCCACCTGGTGTAGTGCAGCAGGCGCTAGATGCAATGGAGGGGTACACGAAGGAGGTGTGGTACATCAGGGCTGCTCAGCCAATCTAAGGTTCGCTCAAGTACTCTTGTATCTCTGATGTGGTTAGGATGGGTGAGGGTCTATTGTGTCTTTATCCACTGCTACAGTCATTGTCGTTGATGAACGTACATTGTTCTAGGTGTAGCATGGACCCAATATCTCTTCCGCCCCTATGGCTAGATTAGTCAGGTTTTCAAGGAAAGGGCCAGTTTCAATGCCTCCAGAGTTTAGGATTGGCTGCCAAGTACAGAAGTGGTAGGTGTGTTTTGGAAGTTCTTCTCTGACGAATTGATTTATTATAGTGCAATTTGCACACTAGCACTAACAGTGTCCTCTCGTGTTCCACTGTACTGCCAGGATTTAGCACACCTTGTCTTGAGACTGTCATTATGCCTCAACACTGAACTCATCAATCTTCACTTGTGTGTTTCCAGCACACACTCTTAACCTTTGGCACTAGCAGCATGTAGCGATGTTGTCTGTTGGTTGTGAGTGTAGTCTGCATCAACTGCTATCCTACACAGCGGTGGCAGAGCTATGCCAAGAGGAGTTGGTGACTGAGGAGGAATTGCAGAGGATGATTGGAGGAGAAGGATACCTGTCTGCCAGAGTGCACCAAACCATCAGAAGTGGCATCTAGAGCAACTGACATTCTGCACAAGTGTGGTACCTTGCGGCAGCAAGGAAGTTGAGGGGTTGGTGATGTTGTACAGTGTGAATGCAGTCACAAACTTGGTGTAACAGCTGAGCCAGTCGGCTCTGCTAGTTATGCATTTGTCTTGGGCTTTGTCACACTTAGAGGTCCCCCCTAATATCAAACACTTGCAGTGTCCTCTGTTCCTATTGCTGGTATAGGGAGACCCTTCCACACAACGTCAGTACTACTTTGAGCGAAACAAGCGTATAGCTTCTGCACTACGATAGCTCAAACTGCAGTTAAAGTAGCAGCAGTAGTATTCCTGTTTGAGTGTGCTTGTTTGCAATATATCACTACCAGAAGGCTGCAAAGAGTGTGCGTTAACTGCAGTCACCATTTGTACCCTACTCTGATTCCTGTGTCCATCTTGTTCCTATATCATTCTGACACCACTGTGTGTTCTCTATTTAGTTCTACACAACTTCTAGCTGTGCCAAGAGAAGTTGGTGACTAAGGAGGAGCTTGTTGTCATGGCAACAGTCAAGGTTCCCACTCACTGTCACATTTGAATACCGTTACTCTGTCTTGCTTCTAATGTTGTCCAACACCAAATGCTGTGGGTGTACAAATTTTTGTAGGACTTGCTTTTTGCAATTCCTCCTTGCCGGAGGATTTTTGCGAAGCCCTTGCACTCCCTAAACACCAGTAGGGTATTTCACATTTTATTTCCGCTAGCTCATGAAATTCACAAAATAGCGTCCCGTGAAATTTTGTACATGCATACGGTACATATGTATGTATTATGTGTGTGCCATTTGTGAACTTGACTGCATGCCTGTTAATGCACAATCACCACCTCCTCACTACAGTGGAGTGATGCTGGACAAGAGTGTCAGTTCACTAATCCTATTCACACCTTGCAGTGCTGAACAAGTTCTTTACTAGACAGTTTGTAACAGAAGAAGAGTGCTCTGAGGTTGCTAGGCTGGAGTGATTCAAGTGGGAGCCCCATCTTGCTCAAGCCATTTTAACCAAACCTGCAAAGGTAGTGCTGGAAGCCAGTCTAGTGATGGAGGAACATGGCTGCCTGGTGAAGGAGAAGCTTAAGAGTGAGTTGTCTCTGCCATATGTATTATTCAAGGGTGCATAATGCTTCACACTCATCCCCACACAGATGTGCATACATGAATTCAAACACATACACACACACACACACACACACACACACACACACACACACACACACACACACACACACACACACACACACACACACTTGTCCTTGTGACACTGTTCTGTTTCCTCTGTTAGGCATCTGATGAGGCTCCACCTGCTCCAGTGCGTGGCCCAAACTGCAGGACAGAAGAGGACGAGGCAGAGAATGAGGAAGGCGATGCGGAAGCGGAGGGGGCAGTGGGCGGGGCTGGGGGAAAGGAGCCCCAGATGTCACTGGCGGATCTAATGCCCAAAGTGGACATCAGGTGAGCATGGAACAACAGCAGTGCATGTATGTAATAACTACGCATACATGTATGTAATAACTATGTACATATGTACGTACATGTTACTGTATGAAAATGTATAGGAAGTGATCCACACATATGCTGTACAGTATGTACAGTTTTTTTTTTTTCAAAGAACCCTAGAACATTATTAATAAAGCAAAGTAGGCACACATGCGCACTGCCTACAGATTACATATATACAGTATAATGCAAGGTATAAAGATCATGACATGGTCATTGTGTTTTGCAAGCAATAATATTAGTCTGCAATTAGTCCATCATGTAGTTAGATCTGCCCCTCGTTGACCATAAGGTCAATGGGGTTGTCGATCGGGTTGAGTGCTTTCACAGGTCTGTGGAAAGACGATCTTGCTCCTCTCAAGCACATGATTGCCGAATCAATGAGCGAGAAGGCGACTTTGCTGCAGATCATCTTCATTGTGGAGCTGTACGAGGAAGAGTGTTTCTCTGAGATCATGGAAGCCAGCCTCTTGAACACGATGGATGCTGAGGGACCCCAGCCACCAGTCGTGGAGAGAACAATAGGGGTAAATGAAGCATGCTCAACTTCTACCACTCTTCTTTCATATGCCCTTCTTTTCTCCTTTTCATGTCGTCTGTAACTTGCTGCTATTGTTCCTGAGCAATTAGAAGACACGTATGGGTTAAACACCCTTACATCAAAGAATGCGATCTCTCTATTGCTTCCCCAGAAACCTTGTGCTTTGACATCAAGTCTGGCATTGTCCTCTGTGTTGGCTGTTCTCTCATTGAAAGTTTCGCCGGCCAGTGCTTGGAGGTGTGGCTCAACTTCTACATTATGGCATGTCTCCGTTAAGAGCTGGGCAGTGATGTCTCTGATTCTGTCATGTCTGATGGATGGAAATGCTCCCTTTGAGCAGCTGAAGGCGTGTTCTGTTGTAAAGGGTGCACCACATGAGCAGTGAGCTGGGAGTCTGAGAGGCTTCCATCCGTAGCGCAGGCAGAGGGCATCTCTGAAGGCTTGTTTGTGTAGTGTGAACCTGTGCTCTTTGATTGGGAGAGAGGTCAACCACGCTGAGGCTCCCTTCTCTGAGGCCAGCTCCATTGCTCTCTGGAGATTGGAGGGCAGTGACTGCTTCAGCCTCAATTCTTCATCTTGCTGTTCAAGCCTTCGCTTTCTACTCACCTCGCTCCTCAACTGCTTCTGTGTCATTCCAACTTCATCATCATCCTGTTGGTTACAGATCAGATTCACCAGGGGTGCTGTGATAGTGGAGGGTGCTTCAAACTCCTTCGTGGTGTTTGATGTTGGAATGGGGATGCCCAGTCCACCATCTCTCACTGGTAAAGCAATCAGTTTCCTCTCATCCTCACTTAGTGCATGTCTGCCAGTTATTTCTGGCAGCAGTTCGTATCTGATAACATCTTCTAGGGGTTGGAACAACTCATCTATGTCAGGCACCAGTCTCATCAGATATGTCCACCTTGCCATGACACCATGGGTCAATGCTGCGTATGCTGCTTGAGGTTGGGTTTTGGCTATAGTGGACAGACACTTGACTTCGTTCAGCCATTTCTGTACTTTGTTCCTGACAAACGTTTCTGCAAAGTTTCGGGTTCCAAGGGGTGCTCCTAGATGCTTCTGTCCTTCCACTGAGATGTTAACTCCTGTTCCTCTGAAACTGTCTTCTGCCCGTTGCAAAGCACTTTGCTTTACAATAAGCCAGCACTTGTTGGCATTTGGTATGTAGCCAAACTGAGGGCCATGATCTTGGATGTCATCCCACCATGCCCGGAGGTCATCTACCTTCCCCCCCGCTGTCGCGTCATCCGCAAACCATACATGGTTGACCTCTTTTGGAAGCCTGCAAATCAATGGAAGGGTGCCTATAGCGTACATTGACATTGCTAATGGGTCCCCTTGCGTGGTCCCCTCCTGAGAAAGGATAGTTTCCCCATCAATGAACAATGCAGGATCATCCCGATAAGTGTTGGTCAATATTGGAGCAATTGCTGGGCACAGAATGTGTGCATTCCTCAAGGCTACTTCCCGATTTAGTGAGTTAAAGGCATTGGAGGCGTCTATCAGTAGCACTGCTTCTGTGTTGGCATCTTCATTGATGGCTTTCATTGCATGAACACCTGCCTCGCACCCACTAATATGACCAACACATAGCTGTAATGCTCCCACTGACCTGCATATGTCTTCCGATGTTATCGCAAGAACTGCTTTACCAATAATTCTCCTCAGCACCTCCCCAATTCCAATCGGTCTCACTCCTAGGGACTTATCCAACGCAATCAGGCGACAAGCTACAAGACTGGTGATTCCTTCAGGATCTACATAGCTGGAACACAATCTTTTTGTAACCCTGGCTACTGCTGTACAGAGCTCACCTGATGCTTTGGCAAATGATGAACAAGCTCTTCTCCACCCAGCCGAGTCCATTCCAGATGGACCTGCCGACCCTGTCATCTTCTGGCTAATGGATCTTACCATTTTGCCATCAATTGCATCAAACATAACTGGGTGGGGAGTGGGAAGGGGCTCGTCCTGGCTAATGGCATCTGCTGAAGCTGCTTGCCTGGGGGGATGTTTCTGGAGCAGGTGTTCCTTCACAGATCTCCCATCTGGCTGCATGCTGCTCAAAGGTAGGGAGCCAGAGTTCTCCTCCTCTGTGATCAGTTTCAGTTCCTTCTGCATACGCAGTGAGGAGGCGGGCTAGTTCTTCAACGAACTGGGTGCCAGCTTTCCCCGATGGAACCTTAAAGAGGTTGCGTCTCCAGTGAACAATCTCGTTGTATGCCTGATTGATGCGCTGAGTAATAGTTTCCCCATCTACATTCCCCCATTGGTAGTTGGGCGGGCCGATTTTCTCAAAGGTTGGCAGATCTTGAGGGTAAGATTGTGGGTCGTGCTCAGGAGGTACTTCTGGGTCTGGTTCACTCAGTTCACTCAGTCTGTGATCACTTGTGCTGTTTCTTTCTGGCACTGAGTGGTTACCCTCATCCCGCGTTTGATCGTCTACTGGTGTCTGATCTGTCTGGTCAGCGTTTTCACAGCAACCTCGTCTGAGAGGAAGACAATCGTCACATTTCCTTCCTGATCGAGCGCATATACAATTAATACATCTGCCACTGCTACCGTTGCACCGACAGCAGTTCGGCATTCTCGTCAAAAGTCAATCTCTGTCTCAGTCTCTCAATCTCCAATCGCCATTTTGGCCGCCATGACACACGATAAGTGAACAGACAGCGCGGGCACAGTATGTACAGTATGCATGTGTGTACAGTATGTACAAATTCAATACACTGTGCATAGTATCCCCTCCCCTCTCCCTCCCCTTTCCCTCCCCCTCCATGAGGCAATGGCACGGCAGGCGGGCAAGCTGAAGGTGTGTGAGGGGAGGGTGAGAGTGAGGGGTGAGGGTGTAGGGGTGGCAGTGACAGTGGTTGAGGGATGGGACGGTGAGAGCGTGAGGTGTTACTTGGTTTAAGTAAGAAATTGTTGCTGTAATCATCATTGATTAGTGATTGGTGCTGGCCTTTGTCTGAAGTGATATGAGCTATGTGCAAGGCTCACATACCATAATCTAAGGCTGTGTGCTTGATATGACCATTTCCTCCACCCCTCACCTCTCCCCTGTCCACACATCATGTTCCACTCTACCCTGCCTCTAAGCAAGCCATCCTTGGACTTTTGGAGAAGCACAAAGCGTCCCTCCCTCCACCAAAGTCAGCTAAAACTAAGGCCACCTCAGCACCAAAGGAGAAGACAGAGAGTAAAGTGGTTTCAGATTCTCCTCCTACTACTGCTAAAGAGACCAAGACTGCCAAGGCAGCCAAGGCGGGCACAAAGGCAGTAGGCAAGAAGGGAGCATCGAAGAAGGGCAAATAAGCAGAAGAGGACTTCGGACCACCACTCACGAGGGGTCCACCATGCAGCAGAGGCAGAAGGATGAACAGAACTTCAAGGTCAGTTTTGTGTGGCTGTGTATGTACAAGTGTTTACAAGACTAATGTGAGCAGTTACACATGTTGCAGCTACATGTGTACGTATGTATGTACAGTGTATTGTATGTTTTAGACCAGTTTTCATTCCCCTTTTGCAGGTTTTAAAGTGGAGCTTTTCCACTCCACGGAGTGAGTTTATTGAACAGCTCAAAGATCAGATGCAGCCATGTGCCTCACGGCCACTGCTGACTCAGCTCTTTCATGACGACTTGAAGCACCACATCGCCGCTCTGGGCACACTCAAAGAGGTGTGTGATGTGTGTATTTATTGTATAGAGGGTAGAACAGGACGTCATGTACACACGCACTCTTGTAAATACATACACTATAAGTAAGCCCCAAACAACTTGCTGAGCGGACAGATGCAGTAGATCACTACTTGGTACAATACTGGCTGGGCTGGGCTGAACTATGTAGCTACTGTTGATAGCTGTTTGCTGCCTCAATTGGGTAGTTGTGGTAACACTGGAATACTTTATGTAAGTATGTTGTGTTTAACTTGATGGAGTACTGCTCCACATTGCTCCAGTTACATGTACATACAGTATAAGAAAACAGTGTGCATGTGAGTACTTTTAGTGTGACCCTGGTAGTGAGTGTGGTGCTCCCCTCTTGTGCTGCACTGTGTCAGTGGTAGTGCTCAGTATGGGGCAGAGGCCATTGCATGTGTGGACCTCCTGCTCAAATGGGTGACTCTGAGGTGAGGGGAATGTGCACAGATACACACATGCACACACACACACACGCACACACACACACACCGTGTACAAGTGTCTTTCATCTGCAGTACGTCTATTCCCATGTATGTGTCTAATATGGTAGACCTCCCTTGATCCCTCTCCCTCTTCCTCCTCCTCCCCGCAGGTTTTGTGACACCAACACCACGGTGAACCTAAAGTGCCTCGAATTCCTCTCCTCCCTCTTTGCCCTCCTCATCAAGGAGAGGTACCACATGAGTGACTTTGAGGCAACAGCTTTCTTACCCTTCCTCGTCATAAAGGTACGTATGCACACTGGAGAGTGAGCAATTTGGCAATTGTAGAAGGCATCACATCTCTGTTGTGCAGTCTTTATGTGCTTCTGGATTGTTTAAACTGTAATGTTGCTGGGGAATTCTTTTCCTTACCCCCTTCAGAGTGGTGATGCGAAGGATGCAGTTCGCAAGGAGGTTCGTGCTCTCTTTGACCAGATCTGCTGCTTCTATGCTCCACCCAAACTGTTTGGGTACGTGGCAGATGGACTCAAGTCAAAGAACTCTCGACAGAGATTTGGTGAGAACTTGTCAAATTTGCCCTGCACCACTTTGTGGTGTGAGTAACTTAAAGTAGAGGACACTGTGTGTGTGCACTCCTTCCACTCTCAGTCATTCCTCCTCCTTGTCACTCACCTTTTGCCTGTTCCTTTCTCTTTCTTTCCTAATCTCTCCTTGCCTCCCTTCCTCTCTATTCTCCCTGCCTTTGCCTTCCTCTCTCTCTTCTCCATTCCTCTCTACTACTCTTCCTTCCTCTCTCTCTTCTCTATTCCTCTCTACTACTCTCCCTTCCTCTCTACTACTCTCCTTTCCTCTCTACTGCTCTCCCTTCCTCTCTACTACTCTCTCCTCCTCTCTACTACTTTCCCTTCCTCTCTACTGCTCTCCCTTCCTCTCTACTACTCTCCCTTACTCTCTACTACTCTCCCTTACTCTCTACTACTCTCCCTTACTCTCTACTACTCTCCCTTACTCTCTACTACTCTCCATTCCTCTCTACTACTCTCCCTTCCTCTCCTTTGATACTTCTCACACTCCATCCTCTTCCTCCTGTCCCTCCTAGAATGTCTGGAGATGCTTGGAGTGTTAGTTCAGAACAATGGCCTTGTGGTGTGGGAAGGGTGAGTCTGGGCTTCCCTTCACCTCCCCCCTTCCTCCCACTCACCCCACACACCACTCTTATTGCTGTCTCCCCCCTCTCCTCCTCCTCCCACTCACTTCACACACCACTCTTTATTGCCGTCTCCCTCCCCTCCCTCCCCTCCCCTCCCCTTCCTCCCCTCCCCTCCCTTCCCCCAGCTCCCTCATAAAGATCTCTCCATGCTCGAAGAGTGGATCCGCAGATCAGCCAAGAAGTCTTCACCTGAGACCAACACCACAATCACCTTACAAGAGAAGCAGTCCTCTCCCAATGCCAAGGGGGAGGGGGAGAGGGAGAAGGAATAAGACGACCAACCCCCACCGCAACAGAAGGGCGGAGCCAAGGGTGTGGCATCCAAACAAAGGTGTGATGTGGATGTTAATGTACTGTAATAAGAGGTATTCTACACTGTGTGGGTCCATGGAAGAAGTACCATTTCCTGGTATAGTATGCTACTTGTGTGTAGTGGCTTATAATGTTAGCAGCCCTAGTTGTTCATGTATCTCCAATACATACATGTACGCATCTAGTATGACAGTGCCTTTACAGATTGCCCATGTGTACCTCCTACCCGCCCCTTGTCTGTCTGCAGGTTGGCAGTAGACCCTGATGCTACTGTAGCGAAGGAGCCCTCGCCTGTGCCTCCTGCCCCTGCTGCCAAGGAGCCAGAGCCTGAAGTGGCCCCGCCCCCTACTGCCTTGCCCCCCAAGTGGTCTGCTATCCCTGTCCCAGACAGTCCCCTCAAGATGGACTTCTCCAAGTATCGCTACCCTGCTGCTCCCGTCCTCAAGTTGGCCAAACTGCCTGCTGTCAAACAGGAGGACCTCTTGGAGGACTATGAGGTCCCACAGTATGACACTTCAAAGTTTGTGTGGTGTTTCTGTGTGTGTGTGCATGCAAGCATATGGCGTGCGTGCGGGCATGCGTGTTATTGGTGTGTATGTGTGTGTGTGTGTGTGTGTGTGTGTGTGTGTGTGTGTGTGTGTGTGCGTGTGTGTAGGGCTTTGAGGTGCCTCAGTGTGAAATTTCAAAACTAGTTGTGTATCTCTGTGTCTGTGCACTTTAGTGCTGTGTGTGATTTTGTGTATGCTTGTGTGTGTAAGTACACACAATTGTGTGTGTATATATATTTAAGTACACACAATTTCCATCAGTATGCTCCAGTACTACATGTGTACTCAGTGTGTCTCTCTCTCCTATCACTCTTGTCTGACTTCTCTATAATCACACTGTGGCTGTCTCCCCTTTCCAATGTTTGCAGGTTACTAGCAAACCCCCCTCCCTCGCTCACTGTCTCCCCAAGTCGAATGGCCACCACTTCAGCCGCCATCAGCTTCATTGTGTCACAGATTGCCAGCAGTGACGGGCAGGCTTAGCATCTTAGCCCTTAGACAGGTGGGAAGGAATGCTCAAGGGTACTACTGCAAAGCAATAGCCAACTATTCCTGTGTTGGAACCCGTCTCTAATGGTCACTCTGTAATGCAGCCACCTAACTGTAGCACTATTGTACACATCAGCCGGTTGCCCTGGCTACAGCTACCTAACACACACCAGCACTGTACGGTGTACTGTGACTCTGCACTTAAGCCACATACAGTGTGGGTAGGTGTCACCATTGGGACTGACCTCTCTGCACTGTTTACAGAGGTACTGTTCCCTTTGTAGAGAGGTGCCCTTCACAAAGCTCCACTGTATCATAAGAGGACCAGTCTGTAGGATCTGGTTGTACTGTTGTAGTAGTGGTGTATTGTAGATGTACACCATATATATATATATATACGTACGTACATTTGGGACTTACAGTACAGTATGGGTAACTACATACATGTTGTAGTGCCCATCAGTGGCACTGAGTCTGCCAAGTATGAATGGAAAGCAGCTCTTGTTGTTGTGATGACATATCTTATCTTGTTGGGCTGCAGATGGATCAGATTCTGTCCAAGCCAGAGCACACTGCGGCAATCAAACTAAATGTGGATCAGGTGGGCCATTGCCACACACACACACACACACACACACACACACACACACACACACACACATACACACCACACGCACGCACACACACCACACACACACATGCGTACACACAATTTATAATTATTTCCTAATTTCTTAAGCCTGTCTCTAATGGTCATTCTGTAATGCAGCCACCTAACTGTACGCTGCTGTGTGTGTGTGTGTGTGTGTGTGTGTGTGTGTGTGTGTGTGTGTGTGTGTGTGTGTGTGTGTGTGTGTGTGTGTGTGTGTGTGTTATTGCATGTTTGTATGGTATCAAGCTCATTCCTTGTCCCTCTCCCTCCAGCTCCTGAGGGCCATCCTAATGCAGATTAGGATGAACTTCAACACCCAGCTCCAACAGGCTAACTCTCCGGAGAGTCTGAAACAGGTAGGCAGGGCAGGACAGGGTATGGACTGGTGGCTGTGTTTTGACTTTCAACTATTCCCTAAGCCCTTCTCCACTCCTTTCTCTCCCCCTCTCCAACCCCCTCTCTCCTCAGGTGATGTTACTGGGCAAGCGGCTCACCAGCTGCCTCCTCAACACCTTCAGTCAACCGGAGCTAGCAGCGGCCGCCTCTCAAGACACCTTGGTGGAGACAGAGCGTGATGTGATGACCCTCCTCCAGGATGAGAGGATGCTGAGGTTGGAGGATGTGGCTCAACTCAATAGGTCCTTCAACTTTCTCATGTTGAAAGTGATTGAGAACGGTGAAAAGAATGCACTGTTTGGGTAAGTCCGGCTGTCTGTCAGTCTGTCCATCTGTCAGTGTGTGTGTGTGTATGTGTGTGTGTGTGTGCGTGTGCGTGTGCGTGTGCGTGTGTGTGTGTTTTGCATGTTTGTAAGGTATCAAGAAAAAAGGAAGTATCATTAAACTCGTCACAGTGTGTATGTATGCATTCTTCACCACCCACCCCACACTTCATGTCAGAGTTTGTATTGGACACACACCTGATGCTTTAAGTGATCTGCTTGCTCTCCTCACACTTCCTTTTAGTTCCCTTCTACATGTGATGTTGGAGTCACTTGGACAGGACGGCAACCCCTCCAAGCTAACTGAAATGGCCATGAAGGTGAGTACCTGACACATGCACTATGGTGTAATGTTCTGAGGAGTATGGCACCTCTCTTATGGAGCAGTTGGTCAGCAGTTTTGTGTGGATAGTCAACTAATGAGTGTAATACTGGCATCATGGTGTGTAGTAGCTTCAACGGTAGTTGGCTGAAATTTGATGCTTGCATATATGTTCAGAAATCAGTCGAGCAATGGTCAAGTGTATGTAGTTTAACACTTTTCAGCAGTACCTCTGTGTCAGTGTACTCCTTGTCTGTCTCCTCTTTTCTCTCTAGTGCCTCTGGAAGCTGATAGATCATCTCTCCCAGATCCTTCCTCAAGTCAACGTTGACCAGCTTCTCCTCAATGTGCACCACTTCTTTACCGGCTACAACGACCGCACCGCAGAGGAGCGGGTTCAAGATGACACACCCTTTCGCTCTGTGAAGACCATCCTCTTCCACCTGGTCACCATCATGGGGGACAGCGTGAGTCCTTTGGTGCATGCTCAGCTTGCGTAGAGCACTGGGTGTTTCTAATTGTGTGCAGTGGGTTGGATTAGTGTTCAGCAGCTTCCCAATCTGTACCCTTCTGTGCACATGTGTACACATGCCACACACACACACACGCACACGCACACGCACACACACACACACACACACACACACACACACACACACACACACACACACACACACACACACACACACACACACACACACACACACACACACACACACACACACAGGTCCTGGACCACCTGACCATGGTGGAGGACAGCCGACAGAGTGCCATGTACAAGTACCTCTGCAAGACCATTGCCAAGAAGAGGCTGAGTGGAGAGGGTGCAGCACCACAGACCAAGACCTCACCTAAAGAGGGTGCCAGAGAGGTAAGAAGACTAGTGAAGATTGTGTGTGTGTGAAGGAGGTGTGTTTGGGTGTGTGTTGTTTTGTGTGTGCTGGGTGTTTGTGTTCATGTGTGTGTGATCGGTGTGTGTGTTGTGTCAGCAGTGTGTGTCTGACAAACGGCTGTGACAGCTAGTTTCTGACATCTTGTCTGTCACTTTTGCTTTGTGCTATGCACGTCAGAGTAAATTTGACTGACCTGCCACGAAAGTGTGTGTCTGTGTGTGCGCATGTATGTACTGTACATGTGTCCCTCAGTCTGTGCATGTGTGTAATTGTATACTTTCGTTTACTCTACATCTGTCCCCACCCCCTCCCATTAGGGAGCCTCCCGAGTGCAGCCCAAGCGTCCACCTCAGCAGGTGTTGGTGGACATCCCTGATGAGGTGGCCACACCACTTGCTGACGCACTGGACAAGACGAGGGACCGGTCCCTGGAGACACAGCGAGAGGTGGGGAGGGGGGAGGGAGGGGGGTGAGAAAGGGCAGTAGACACGTGCGTATGTAGTGTTTGTAGTACAGCGAATTATTCTCTATAAAAAGCTGCTCTGAGACACACTGTACATACAAGTAGTTAGAGGTATGTAGGATCCAGTATGACATAACACAAGGAGCAGTGGTTCCAAGATGATGTGTGGAGTTGTGTTGAGACCATGTAAATATTGTACATGATTGCTCTGAAGAGGTGTATTGGCCACTCCCTCTGCCTCCTCTGCAAAGAGCTTCCAATCATTTTACTCATTCCCCTCCCTCCCCCCTCCAGGGATTCAGGGAGCTGTATGCCTTGACTGAGAAGCACCCCTCCTTTGACTTGCATGCGTTTGTTGCCTCAAACACACTGCCCCACTACCAGAACTGGGTCAAGAGGGGACTGAAGGCGGTGGAGTATGAACAACAGTGCTGCAAGGCACAGAACAAGAGTTAGTGTGACAGATCCAAACAGTCCACTCACTAGCAATGTTGGACATTGTGTGTATACACCTAATGTGTGGGTGTGTCTGTGTGTATAGTGTCATAGTGCTGTTTCACTGACAGCCACTCTGATCTTTATACTTTACCTGGTTCAGTATTGTGAGGGAAGGGGATGGCCCTATCCATGTGTGTGCAATGGTATTGGCATTGACTGACACAATGCTTAAGTGTAGCTGTTTACTGTACTCCTTGGAAAAGTGTTTCTGTCAATCTGTGCTCCATGCACTTATTCTCATGTGTACTTGTATTCTGTTCCTTCCCTGCAGAGCCACTGGCTGAGAAGTTTCAGAATATGCTCTACTCTGGTACGTTTGAATGTTCAGGAAGAATCACTCAGTCCTTCCTCTCCACTTATCTCCCCTCTCATCCCTTCCACATGTACACATACTCACCCTTTTGTAGTGTGACACACTTCCACCTCCACCTCCTATTGACAGCTGAAATTGTTAGCTGCTGTTACACCACTTGACTAAAGAACGAGCCGTTGCTCTTTCCTCTATCACAGATGAACTGAAGGGCAGTATGGCGAAGTACAAGGAGGAGAGGAAGCAGCTTGAAATGAGAGGGATGGTACCGACTCGGGTGAGGGAGGACAGTGGTGGGAGGGGGATGTGTGTGTGTGTGTGTGCGTGTGTGTGTGTGTGTGTGTGTGCGTGTGCGTGTGCGTGTGCGAGTGTGTGTGTGTGTGTGTGTGTGTGTGTGTGTGTGTGTGTGTGTGTGTGTGTGTGTGTGATGAACAAACACACTAAGACATGGGTCCATGGATCATGTTACAATTCATTTTACAGAACATCCCTGCTGGACCGATGCCTTCAAGGACAATCCCAGTGTTGCTCCAGGCAGCAAACCAGCTAAAAAGGTACTGTATTTAAAGTAGCAGCTCCCTGCATGCAAGTGCAAAAATCATAACACTTCTCATCACCCAACGTTCCCTCTCTGTACGAATACTCTCCTCAGGCTCATAAGCCAGCTGCCCCTGGTAGTGAGAACTCTACCCCTGCTCCCGTCAACCCTCTCCCCGCTAGCAGCACCTCAGGTGGACAGGAAGGTCAGGACATGAGCAAGTTCAACCTGGGGAGTCTCGTGCAGCGACTGAACGAACTCAAAGGAACAAGTTAAACACCTACCCTGTCAGCCCTCACACTTGTAGTGTGCCGTGTGTGCACACTTTTGATTATGTAGTAAATTGGTTCGGACCATACTGTATTGTGTGTCTCATGAATATGGTGGTCCTCTTGTAGCTACATTACTGCATGTCTGTGTGGTCACTCTGTGCATGGTGATGTATTTGACTGCCAATTTCTCTAGACAATGATATGTGTAATTATTGTTAGATTGCTAAAGACAGGTTCTAAAAGTAGCTAATTTTACCCAAAATGTCTCATGGGACTAAACGTTGTCAAGTAAAGACTTTCAATTCTATAATCATATTATTATAATAAAAGCAGCACCATAGTTGTCTTAATTATAATTTAACTTTAATTTCGATCTCTGCAGATAGTCCAGACTACCTCATAATGCATGCTTTACTTACACATTTGTAACTGTCGTCTTTAATCATTAGCTGATAATGACATTCATTGTCGGCCATCTTTCTGTCTCATGATCAAGTATGGGGAACAGTACATGTTGTCCTTGCACTGACGGGAATACATCGTGTCTCGCTCCAACAGATGGTAAGTACATGACGTGTACAGAAGGTGTACGTGTTATGGGTGAGGAGTTGTGCACACACGTTGGTGACACGGCCTGAGTGATGTAGCTACGTACGAAGTTGAGTTGGGGCATGAACTTGGAGTTTGTACACAGCTCTTCATTGGGTAATTGCACGAGCACCCTGATAATTCTGTTCATTGAGCAGCCACACCCGAACGTCTGAGTAGTATTTGCGCGCGCATTATGGTTCGTTCTCTATTCTTATGGCTTGTCCGTTCTCTATCCACGCTCTGTGGTTTCTCTGTTGAAAGGTTCCTTATTTCCTTGTGTTCGCAGTCCTGAGGACTCTTCATTCAGAGAGGCGTGTCATCACCAGTGAGGAGTGTAGCAGAGTTGGCGCGGCGGGGCGCTGGTGGTTTGACGAGCTAGCTCTTACAACAGCAGTAAAACCGCCTGGTGTGGTACAGCAGACCCTTGATGCGTTGGAGGGCTACACGAGAGAGGTGTGGTACAACAGGGCTGTTAAGCCTATTAAAGGTTTGTTCTGTTCTACGTGTCAACTTGTGTGTAGACTGTGTGAGTGTTGCCTTCAACACCAATCCTCCCTATCTGCACCTGTTCCTCCTACCTTCAGCAGTGACTGTGTACCCACACACACATTGTAGACCTTTGGTATTAGCATAGTGTGCGAATGTTTTGCGTGGCCAGTCTGTGTATCAGTGCTGCTATCCCACACAGTGCTGTCAGAGTTGTACAAGGAGAAGTTGGTGACTAGTAACGAAGTGAAAAGGATGAGAGGAGAAGGAGGCTACATCCACGACAGAGTTGTCAGTGTGCAGTGCACCAAACCTCCTGAAGTGCTGACCAGAACAGCAGATATTCTGAGCAAGTTTAAATACACGGAGATTGTAAGGAAGTTAACAGGTTGGTGAGATCTCAACAAACATTGAACTAAGTATAACAACTAAGCCAGCTGCCGTACCGGTATTGATTGAAGTGGTAGTCAACACACTGGTTACAATGGCAGCAACTTTGCTCACTCACTCACATCATGTTATTTGTACTACATGGCATGAAATAGAAATGTGAACATGAGCTAAACATGAAGCAAATGTTGCCATGGCAGGCCCGGCAGAAGGAAGTTTGAGATGGTCAGGCCAAGCAAAAAAATTCTTTGCTCGCTTCGCTCGCAATTTCTTTTCACATGCACTTGAAACACTAGCACTCTTACAGTTCCTTCCGTCATCACTTCCCATAATTCTGTTCAGAGAAAGCAATAAAATAATTATATTATTATCACAATTTCAGTAGCTGAATAAAGTTGGAATCATTCTCATCTTCATCGCCACGGAGAGCTATACCTTATTGGGCCGAGAACCTAGTATTTGACAATACCTTAGTAGGCACTGCCTGTTATCCTTCTGATCAGCATGCTTTTTGGATAGCATCTCACCCACATCCAGGCAATATGCTGGCAGAGCCACAACCAATTGCAAAGCCTCCTTGTGGCAAGCAGAATCTTCGTGTTTGTTCACTCCAGTAGTGCCATCTTTCCAATTGCTCAACCCAGTATTTGTAAAGGCTGGGTCTCCTCTTTTGATATCCATCTTCTTTGATTCTAGAGCAGTCATACACACGTGGCAGAACAAAACGTCTTCTTTCTCGCTTTAATGAAGTCATTTTCATTTGTCAAACCATGCAGACTGGCAAGAATGCTGC